>APFE030894015.1:6169-86534 GCA_000404065.3 Pinus taeda | reverse complement strand
TGAGCCTCAAGTTTTGTTCCATTGGAGTAGAAAGAGGATTGCATTCTGTCATGCCAAATCTGTTTAACAAATCTCCAATGTATTTCTTTTGAGAAGGAAATATGGATTTTGAATGTTGGGTTACTTCAATGCCAAGATAGTAATGAACATAGCCCAAATCAGTCATTTCAAAGATTTTTCCTAATTCTTTCTTTATGGATGCAATATAACTTTCAATGTTCCCTGTCATTAAAAGATCATCTACATATACCACAAGATATACAACTGTTTTGCCAACTTTCTTGACAAATAAAGTTGCATCATCAAGATCAAAATGATTGAAGTTGAGTTTCAGAAGATGCTCAGTTAGTTTTTCATAACAGGCTCGTGGTGCTTGTTTGAAGCCATACAAGGACTTCACAAGTTTGCATACTTTATGTTCATGTCCTTTCACAAAAAATCCTTCAGGCTGGGACATAAAAACATTCTCTTTTAGATCTCCATTCAAGAAGGCAGTTTTTACATCCATTTGATGGACTTTCCAACCGTTCTGAGCTGCTAGTGCAAACAGTGTCCGGATGGTGGCCCATTTTACTGTGGGGGCAAAAGTTTCATCATAATCGACCCCTTCCTTCTGTGCAAAACCTTTTGCCACAAGCCTAGCTTTGTGCTTGTCAAGTGAGCCACCAGCTTTGTACTTGTTCTTGTAGACCCACTTGCAGCCAATTGGTTTGGTTCCAAATGGAGGATCAACCAGCTTCCAAGTGCCGTTCTTTATGAGGGCATCATGCTCCTTTTGCCTCGCTTCTTTCCATTCATGATGAGAAGCAGCTTCTTTAAAGGAAGTTGGTTCAAAATCTATAGACAAGTTCAATTCACAATCATAAGAAACATCCATATCAACAGGTGAATTAGAGTCATCTACATCACCTCCATTTTGTTGGTTTGAATTTCTGGTTCTTGTTTTTTCAATTTCATTAGGATGAACACTTTCAAGTGTCTTTGTCAGCCACTTTGGGGGACCTTTCTGAGATGGTCGAGGCTGCTCTGTTGATTGAGTTGGGAATGAATCAATATTGAGTCTCCCAATTCTATCAATTACATCACTTAAAGCATCATCCGTTGTTGGAGTTTCATTCGGGGGAGAGTGTTCCTCAGAAGAAGATTCCACATGTTGATCTAGTATAGGAATCCCCCCTTCAAGATGTGGAATCTGATTTTCAAATTCTTGAAATGATTTCATTTTTGCGAATCTATCCAAGCGATCAAGTTGCTACTCAACAACATTGTCAAAGTTGGATGATTCAAAAAAAATTACATCTCTAGATATAACAAACTTTTTATTTACTTCATCATAGAGGCAGTATGCTTTGGAGGTGTTTGAATACTCTAGGAAGATACACTTACGACTTCTAGCACCAAGTTTGTTTCTATGTACCTTTGGTATCAAAGCATAACAGGTGGAACCAAAGATCCTGAGATGTTTTACCGAAGTAACATGTCCATACCACAATTCATAAGGAGTCTTGTTTCTTATAGCATTAGATGGACATCTATTCTTTATATATGCAGCACATAGAACAACATCAGCCCAAACCATTATCTTTACATTTTTTAAGAAGAGCATGGATCGTACCATATTCAAGATTGTTATATTCATTCTTTCAGCTACACCATTCTGTTGGGGATTATAAGGCACAGTTGTTTGATGTTTGATCCCATGTTGTCGAAGATAGTTTTCAAATTCATTTGATGTATATTCTTTTCCATTATCAGTGCGAATAGACCCAATATGATATTGTACATCATTTTCAATCCATTTATGAAAATTCTTGAATGTTTGAAAAGCATCAGATTTGTTCTTTATTAAATAAACCCAATACATTCTGGTGTAGTCATCAATAAATGTCATGATATATTTATTTCCATTTGCAGAAGAAACAAGCATTGGACCACATAAATCTGAATGAATAAGTTCAAGATTCCTATGTGCTCTTTAATGTGAATCATGAAAAGACTGTTTGTTATGCTTTCCTAGAATGCAAGCATCACATTGCTTAAGTTTTCTAGGAATTGTACGCAAACCAACAACACCAGTTTTCTTCAATAAACGGAGACTGTCATAGTTTAAATGTCCAAATATAGCATGCCCTAATAAACTTGATGGAAGTGGACCTTCTTCATGATGAGAAATCTATGAGAAATGTTGTGAATGAGCAGATGTTCCTTACAGTTTGAAAATCCTTTCTTCTTCTATTCCCCTCATGACAGGTGAGTGATCAGATGCTTTTATTACTTCAAGCTTGCCATCAAACATATTAATGGAGTGACCTTGCTGGTGGATATGGACCAAGGACAGAGAGTTTCTCTTGAGTTGTGGGAGATATAGAACATGATGCAGAAGAAAGTCTGAGAGACCAGGCAGTTTAAGCCTAATTGTGCCAAGCCCTGATGGCTTGATTTTTGACTGATCTACAAAGTATACTACTCCATTAACATTGTCAGTGAAATCTTCAAAAAAATATTTTCTATGAGTCATGTGATAGGTTGCTCCTGAATCAAGCAACCAATCATTTTTCCAGGAAGCAAGTGAAGTATTAAACAAATCTTCATTTACTCCAATGTTACATTGTGCCTCAATATAGTGAGCGGATTCAGGTGCTTTACCTTTGTCTGTATCATCGTTTTTACCTTTCTGTTGGTTTCTTCTCTGCTCAATTTTGTCCCATGGTAGCTTGCATGTAGAGGCATCATGTGATCCATTTCTTTTGCAGTGAATGCAATGTAAGTCTACCTTTTCTCCTTGAGAATGTCTGCTCCCCCTGCCTCGGAAATATCTTCCTCTTCCTCTTTGTCCACCTCTTCCTCTTGTAGAATCTTGAGCAGGATGTTTTTCTTTATGAACAAGGCATATAGTCTCTTCAGAAGAATCACAGGTGGTCTTCTTTCCAAAAGCTTTTTCTCTTTCAACAAAGTTTTTCACAATAGAGTCAAAGGTTACATCTTTGAGATTTCTATTTTCTTGCAAAGACTCAAGATAATTGGACTATGTAGGATAAAATTCCTTGAGAAAAGCAATAAGAGGGATATCTAGCTCAACCTTAGTGGATTTGATATCATGCATTATAGACTTTATTTCAGATGTAAGAGCAAGAGGATCATTATTTTGCGGTTCAAGAGTGAAGAGTTTAATCATGAGTTGGATGACTTCAAGTGCAGAATGTAAGTCATAGAGTTCTTTCAGCTTTTGTAAAGCTTCAAAGGTAGTTGAATATGATGAAATATGGCAACTCACCTCTTTATTTACAGATGCTGCGATTAATGTAGAAGCTTTGTTGTTCTTGTTTTCCCAAATGGCGAGCTCTTTGTTTGAGTTAGGCTTTTCTGGGTCACTGTCTCATTCTCCAACACACACTCCTTTCCACAACTCATTGAAGATTAGGGTGTGTTGTATCATCCGGGACCAATCAGGATAGTTCTCCTTGCCAGTGAGAACTATTCCTACCATAGAGATGATTGAATGCATTCTGTAAAAAAACTTCTGCTGATAGAAAAAAATACTTCTGCTGATATATAGTGAAATTGTACTCAAAAGGGAAAAAAGATTTCAAATACTATTATGTACTATGTTTCTTCAAATCCCTCCAATGTTTATGAAAGGATCCTCATATAATACATCCACCATATTCCATTTTACAAATTCAGTTCATATTCTATTCAATGCATTCAAATATCTACAAACTATTGAATATATATATATATATAATATATATATATTATATATATATATATATATATATATATATATATATATAATATATATATGCTGGTCAATATATACCATTCTACGCATAAACCCACAGCGCACATATAAACCCACATCATTTCCCTGGATGCGCACCATGTTAATACTCAAATAGTGTTAATACCATTCAAGCCACAGTGTTAATACGCATTCAATAAACTGTCGTGTTAAAATGTTGATACCACACAACAGTTCGCATTCAAATACCATTCAACATTAGTTTAACAACGTACACAACAATTCAAACGCTCTGTTAAAAATTGGACAGTGTTAAAACCATCATTCAACGCATTCAAATGAGCCTTTTTTTTTTTAAATTCAAAGCCCAACTCTTTCACTGACATTATTTCAAGCTTGTGTGCGCAGAAATAAAGAACTTCACCTTGGTTTAAAGATTGTGCTATGAAGAAAACGTCCCAAGAAAAATGAAGTAGTACAAGGTTAATTATTCTGAGCTTTTGCTTGAATGGTTTCTGATCTTCTTTGAGGGGTATTGTATGTTGAATCATAGAGGTGTCATAAGATTTCAGATCTTCATAGCTCCAAGCAAAAACATCTTGGAATTCTTTGAATAGTTCAACATATTTAAGGTTTTGATCAGGGGGCAAAGTTTTGGATCATTTTATCATTTTTGGATTTTCCTCAGTTCCTATGTTACAGTCTTCCATATCTGCTTTTAGAGGTTTCATTTTGGGTTTCCTTGGGATACCATTAGAATCAAAGAAATATTCCAAGGGAGTCAATCCTTTGGGCAAATGATTATATTTTAAATCAATAACTTCAGATTCTTCTTCAATGATCTCATCAATATCTATTTCTTTAAGATCTTGCATTTCTTTATTGGTAAATTTTGTTGGATGTAGCATTTGATTTGCACTTTCTACTGAAAGGTTTGTTTCTATTCTATCCTTTTGATCAAACTCACTGACAGTGTCAAGGTCTATATTTGCGCTGGAAAACTCCTCCTCTAGGGTTAAGAAATTATTAATTTGAATATCATTGTGGAAAACTTGCTAGTTTTTTACATTATCAGGTATGGTTGGCATGTGTCTAATCTTAGCTATGAACTGATGATTAGGTTCAAATAGTAATTTACAAGTGCTGGCAAATGTTGCTAAGCTGTGAGCATGCAAATTATGTTTTCTTGGAATTTTGGTAAGCTATGTTTCAAGAAATGTGTTGAGGATGTCAATTGTTGTTCCTTTATAAGCTCTCAGTCTGGGATCAATTGTGAGGAAGTTTCCTTCTATCTGTTGAATGACTAAATCAGAGTTTCCCAAAACTAATATCTTGATTGCCCCTAAACTTTTGACCAATTTAAGTCCTAGTAGCAAGGCCTCATATTCAGCCATATTATTGGTGCATTTAACATTTAACCTGTAAGCATGACCCTCGGCATGATCATTTTCAAGATTGTGCAGACAAATTCCATCTCCTACTCCTAGTTTGTTAACTGAACCATCAAATTCTAAGTACCAAAGGGTTTCATGTTCGTAGTCAGTATTGGGAGTCTTAGTAATCTGCTTTATATGAAGATATATTTCTTTGGTTTCAACCAGTTTCTCTTGATTGTCTGATATATCATTGTTCTCAGAAATTTCTTGAATGTGAACATTAGGATTTTTGTTTGAAGTTTCTTCTTGTTCAACTGCCAAAACCTTTACATCAATTGGAGGATCAATTTCAGCATTGTAGAGAATGAAGGAGTCCATGTCAGAGTGCATGGAGTAGATGGGAAAATTTTTGGGTTTCTCCTAGCTACTTACCATATATTTCATTAAAATTTCTTGGTAAAATTTCTTTGGTTGACCAAACACTGAAATAGTTGCATAAGACATGTCCAATTACAATGATCCTTGAAGCTTTGCACCCCAAGACCTAGACAATAACATGCCATATTTTGTTGGAATATCAACTACCACTATGTCCATTAAAATGGTTTTGGCAGGGTATTGAACTAGTGACACAAATAAATCTTTGATCAATCCTAGACATCTGACCTAGCTTGAATCAACAGAGAATAAGTCTTTGTATGGCCTAGTAATATCTAGGTCCAACTTCTCCATTACAGATTTAGGCATTAAGTTATGAGAAGCAGCAGAATAAAACATGGCAATATGAAGTATTTTATCATGTATGTTCAGACTTACATAGAAAGGAGGGACACCTCCATTTACTATTTTTCGATTTACCTCACGGTCAAAAATTAATTCAGGCTGGTCATCAAAAACATTTGTTGAATCCTTGTTTACTAAAATTTGGAGTGATCCACTAATTTGACTTCTATAGACATCATGCTTAGCCAATTCTGACAAGGGAATGGCTATCTTTAATTTTTCTATTTTAGTCTCAAGATTGAAAGGTTTTTCAGCTTGAGTTTTTGTATTACAGACAGTGGAATTCTCTTGTTTTGCTGTAATTTATGTGTTTTTGTCTTTTTTAGGAGTGGTATCATGGGCTAGAGTTGCTTTAAAATCAATTTCTAGAGGTTTTTTCACATTTCCTTTGGAAGGAATGCAAGTAGAAGGTTGTCTGTCAGGTCGTTGAATATTTGATACATCTTCAATTATAGGGTTTTTTGGGTTAGGATCCATTCCAGGAAGGGATTCTACAGGGGGTTTATTGATTTTAGGTTTGTTAGGCTACTTGGCATCCTTCTATTTATTCATTTCAGGGACATCTATTCTTCTGCTTCTCAGATTGTATTGCTTGTGGACTTCATAGATAGTTGTATCATATCCCTCTTTAAAATCAAATGACTCACCTAATTGCATTTGGAATTCTTCAAGAGTGTGAGCTTCTTGGTGTTATTGGGTTAAGAAAATTTGTTGTCCATTATTGAGGCCCATTAAATTGATTTGAGTGTCTTCTAGTGGTTCTTCAGAAGTTGAGGCTTCACCAAAAGTTTCTTGGAATGGGGGCCTAATGTTTTGGTCAGGGCCAACCTTTCCAGTATTAGGGTTCTGGTTCTTCATGAAATTGGGATTTCTTCCAACATTACTTGGTTGACCATCCCAAGAGGATTTCCTCTCAATTGTTTCTACTCTATCACCAAGTCTATCCATTCCTTTAATGATAGCATCTAATTTCTGTTCAAAAGCAGAGGGTTCTTCTTTAAAAGGTATCCTCCTTTTAGCTCTGGCTCAAGCTCATTTAGAAATCAGGTTGGCCTCAACGCTGACAGCTACACTCTACATTTCTTCTAGGTCCCGAGGAGATCTCTCCCTAAGTTGGTAGGCCATATCGGAATCAAATGCATCAGGAAATTTTATCAAGGCCAAATATGGAGGAGGTATGAGATTTTGAGGAATAGCATTGTAGACATTATTGAATCTGGTACATTAATCCTAGATAGTTTCTTAAGTACCTCTTTTCAAGCCTTCATATTCTGATAAAATGTGGAGAGGATCTTTCTTCTTTTCCCATCTGTTCAATAAGGTCTAATAAAGAGCTTGTGGGTCATTGATACTATTTGTAGGGAGGGCTCTAAACCAAGTTCTAACATCTCTAGTCAAACTTTGAACAAAAATTCTCATTCTAACAATATCATCATCAACCTCATATATTTCGAAATAACCTGTCATTTTTTTAGTATGTTGTTGAGTTGTATATGTGCCTGTACCATCAAAAGGAGTGATTTTACTTTGATAATCTTGGGGTATAGCCCCTAGATTGGCAGGTAAATTCAGAGGAGCATACTTGTTTTCCATGGTAATAGGGATATATGTGACAACTGGTGCAGTAGGGACAACAACAGGAATATGGATAGCGGATGGAAGAGTGGAAGGGGTAGTTTGAGGTTGGGAGAATTGAGGTGCTGATGGTGAAATTGGAGAAGGGGTAGTAATCATAGGAAGGTTTGGTGTTTTTTTAGAGGTAAAATCAGGTTGGAAGGAGCTCTAGAGATGTCTATCAAGATGTGGAACAACTTCAAGCTACAAATTTTCAAGGAATATTGAATCTTGAACTGTGTGGGTTAACCCAGATTCAGAAAAGGTCTCAAATGAAGAGTTTTCAAGATAGTTGTGAAAAGGTTGGTCCTCAAGGTGGATTGACCCCATAGGACAGGATTTTGATCTGGATAGAGGCTGAGGAATAACAAAATTCTTTGGTTCCTCTTGTCTTCTAAGAATTTTAGGAATCAGATTAGTATTTTCAAACATAAGTGGTGGGTTTGGATCAGGGTGTGATCTGGTGTAATGAATCCTTTCTAAAGCGAGGCTTCTAAGTGTGGTATTAGTTTTCTGTAAATAGGTTTGACACTATAATTTTAAGACACTTTAGATATGAAAATTGTGAACTTTATTAAAGATTTGTGAAGGAAGAACTGATCAGGTATTTGAGACCAACTGTCTAGATCTATAAGCTAGACCACAGATAGACTTATGTAGCATTCATTTACTTCTGCCATTGCAAAGCAAGAACATTTCAAAGGCTTCCTGGCTAACTTCAGGCTCTGTCTGTAGTTTATAAGGTAGACAACTGAGACAAACAAATATTCTGTTTTGCGAAACCATAGATTCTAGGTTCAATCCCCAGTGGTGTCGCCAATGATGTTATCACTCAGGTTTTTCCCAAAAGTTGTAAGAAAGGGAATACGGCGGAGGTAACCACAGACCAATATTTCAGACATAGATTCTAGCCAATATGCATCCAGAGAGGGCTCTCTCTTTATCATTTAACTTTGTTTTGAAAGATGTTAGGCTAGCTATGATGTTCAAAGGTTTTGTTTGATTTTTGGATGGTGAGATTCAATAGAACAGAGGTGTAAGTTGAGAAGATCAGTCCATTGGGCTAATGGAGTCAACAAGGATGGCTTTCTGGATTTATTTTCTTGACAGATGATGGTTTAACAGAGCGAGGTAGTCAAACAGGGAGAAAATCAAGATTTGTATTGGATAGGATGGGATCAAAATGGCTGAAGGGAAGTTAAGAATCCTTCAGCATATTTAAAGAGGGGAAGTTGATGATTACTACTAAGGAGCAGTTAAGAATTCCCTAGAAAATAATCAATATGATAGAATAAGGAAACAAGAGAAACTAAGAGTTACACTGTTTAGTCTAATTCTGAAGAAAACACAGAGAATGATAATGAATGAAACACAGAGTGCAGTCAAGCAAATTCTGAATTAATCTTTATCATTAGCATTTGGATTGTGAAACACAAGTGATATGAGAAATTAGGAAATTTAGAAAAAAAAGATATAGGGGACTTATTGGTCCACTGGTTGATTCAAGAATTTTGTGACAAGTCCATCTGCTTCAATTCTACATACAATGAGTCGAGCAACAGTTGATTCCAAAAGCTTTTTATTCTGAAATTTCAGTATTACAGTAAGGTCTAACAATGCCTCACAAACCCCAAATACTTCGAACGTGGTGGGGGGGGGGGGGGGTTTATACAAAATATCTCAAGGAGATAATATCTAGTGATGATTCATCATTTTTTACAAAAGATAGAGACGAATAGTCTCGATAACAGGGAAAACATAACTGATGTTGTGCTGGTTGCTCCATCCTGTCAGATGTGTTGGAGGTAGACTTTGTAAGTCGGTCTACACCTATCTTCCACTGATACTCTGTGTTCTCTACTCCCTTTTGGTCGGATATTTGAATCCTGATCTGATACGCTTTTATCCGTCTTATCCTCATTTATTTTTGTTCTCGACATTATGGTAGATGGCCCAAAATTTTCATTTCACCAAAGATACCAAAGATACCAATGATAAGTTTATATAATTTCTAACATAATTTGCCACCACTTCGGTTCTAGTAGTTTATGTCTCTACAACTTTCTTAAAGTTTCATAAGTCTCTGTGTACCTGAAGAAATTAGGTGGGGTAGTGAATAGATGTTTCACCTCATGCTTAATGTAGAATAAATTTTCCAAGTTGTCGTAGAGGGCTTGGCCAGATGGAAGTGCCTTTACTTCTGGAGCACTTGTTGATAAATTAATTTGATTAACAACATATTTATTCAACTTGTGCATGTAATATACATGTCTCATCAGGCTGTCATTACTTCCTAAAGGACTTGGTAAACCTTTATTATGAAAAACTGTGAACTTTTCTGTGAAAGAGTTGATATCCACCTGCATGTCTTGGCATCTCCTTTCCAAATTTTGCATCAGAGTTCTCTTGGTTAGAACTCTCTTGATTTCCCGAATGGTGCCTGTCCTGTCTGTGATTTCCAGTGCTTGTAGTTATTCGTTGGTCTTTGTGTTCAAAAAATGTATTAGCCGGTTAGCTTGTTCAGGCATCTATCCCAATAAAGCTCTTGTCTTTTGAATCTCCACTTGGGCCGCTCTTATCAATTCAATCTGCTCATAAATGACTTGGATAGATCTCCACATATTACTAAGGGATTGGTTGATGTTGGCCAACAAAATACCTTTGATTTCTGCCAGAGGTTTGTCTAGAGAAAGATCCTTTTCTAATGCTCTCACCTCGTTCTCTAATGCTTTAACCTCCCTTGTTTTCTCTGACACATTCATCTTCGATTTGTCATAACTTTTTTCTACCTATGCCAATTGTTCCTTTACTAGTTTCAATTCAAACACCTGTAGCTTTAATTATTCCATGCCCTTTATTAGTTGTAAAGTGCTCATGTGAGTACTGCTACCTGGTGTTGTTGTTGTTATTGTTGCTGATGTTCCCATAGTTATCTCTGCTGTGGATGATGGAACAGTGGGAGGTAATGCTGTTACAAGTGTGGAAGGGGAAGTTGTGACTGCATGGATTACTTCAGGTGGCTAGGACGTTGACTCTCCCTACTTTTCTTTTAGAGCTTTCTCTAGTATCAGTTGACCCTTCATTGAGTTTCATGAGCAGGTGCATCATTTCCTGTTCAGATTTCTACTGTACAAATTCTACGGTCTATGGATGCATGGAAAGAGGGAGTTTAAGTTGCTTCATCATGGCATCAATATATTCCTCTTTCTTCTTCATTAATGCATTTATGCCCTTATCATCTTTGGGATCCTGTCCGAGTTCAATGATAATCTCCTCCAAAGATTTGATCCTGTTGTTCATAGCAAGAGAAGTGGCTTTCTCCAAATCTAGTTGAGCAGAGGTATTGTCTGAGGAGTTTTGTAATTTATGAGCCAACATTTCTTTATCAACTGCTATGGACTACACCATCTCTCTAGTCTATTTAAATAGCTCAATCTGGTCCATCGAATGAATATCCTTGGCTATGACCTTCATATTTGTCCTAATGTAATCAACTGCTGATTGTGGTTGCTGCACCTTGGGCTTAAAATAACTCATGATCATTTTGCCCTCTTTAATGTCACGGGCGGACATTAATCTTTGCTGGTTTGTCGGGGCCATCTTAATATACTGGTTATAAATCTGAAGCCTCAGTGGGTCGTTTCTGGCCTTTATTTCCGTGAATGTCCTCTTCATGTCAGAGGCTTGTTTGCTTTGTGGCCTAGTGGATGAAACTTCCACACTGTGTTGCCTTTCTAGCTCTTGCCTCTGTGAGCTAGCTAATGTTTCTACCACTGGGGAAGTCTGCTGACTGACTACCCTTTCACCTCTAAAACTGTCTGTTGTTTCCACAAAGATTTCCCCTTCTCAAAGAGTATTGAGTCTCTGTTTTTTTACCCCTGGTTGTTCTGCAGGCCCACTGATAGGCGTGGCGTCTTCCCTGTCCCTCTTCTTGCTTTTTTCCTCATTTAGAGGAGTCTGTAATGTAGGAATCTCCGCTGCTTTGGTTTGGACCAGAGGAATTTGCCCCCGCCAATCAGTTATTGCTCACTGCTTTGTGTATGCCACTTCCTTGCCCTTAGAAAACCCTGTATGTAGTGTGTTGGTTTCTTGTATAGGCTGCTAAGAAGTTCCAGTCGAGGATCTACCAACTCATGTTTTTTGAGGTAGCTTGAAAGATACCTGTCCAAAAGAGTCTAGGTCAAGGGTTTTTTCAAGGTCTTTCATAGCTTTTTCCATCTTTTCTTGCTCAGTAATTTCTTCTATTAATGTGCCCTCTACTCACTGATCCTGATTAGAAAACTATTCAATTTCAGGGATCCTATCATGTACATAAAATGATAGCTTGTTTCTTACTTTTCTATCACTTATAAAGCTATTTGGGTCATACGGCACCCACCAAAAACTATTCTTCAATTTAAGGTGTTCCCCTAATATCTTCTAAGCATCTTCCCGTGCCTCCCTCTTATGGATGATCAAAGGGCCTAAATAGTTTTTTATTCTCAGCTGAGCCTTTTTCCTTGCATTACAAAAGTGGGTTAAATTTGCACTGATAAGATCTCTGAAATATTCTAATGCAAATAGTCTCATAGGCACATATTTGGGCAGCTTGAAAGGGCATAGTTCACATCCATAGATTCTAATTTCCGTGTGATTTTGGTATGACTACCAGTAACCTATTTTGTACTATCTAGAAAGCTGTAAGATCTTCTTTATATCACTAGAGATTCTAGGAGGAGGAGCTCCTATTGACCAAGTGGAGGTTGAACGTATAGACAAGTCAATGAATTCACAATAAGTATAAGGGGATTCACAGACATAGTGGAAGACTGAGGTTCAAAAAATCACAGACCTCTGCTCTCCTTTGGAATCTAATTTCTTGATGGGAAATGGAAAGTTATCTGGCTGATGATATAGCAGAAGGTGGTATATGAATGAGGTGTACTTGAAGACTTCTTCTCTATCTAGATTTATGAATTGCTCATTGATTTTGTTGGCAATGAAAGTGGCATAGTCATACTTGACAACAGGGGGATGTCGTGGAGTAAATATTGACAACAGAACTAAGGTGGTCTCATCAACAAATTCATTGGTCTTAAATCGCAAGATGAAGGATATTATATCAATTATGAGCCTTTCTATTTCAGTGAACCAGATATGCAAATATGGAGGTGGGCCTTGGGGCTGGCAATCGGGTTTCATGAGCATTTGAGCAATATGGGTTACCTCTAAGTTGGGTAATTGAGAGGCTTGTTCAAGGTAAAATCCCATGGAAAGAGGAGCCAGGGGCTGAGTGGGATGGAACTATAACATCTAATTGATAGATTCAACAATTATGTGAAAAGTGACAGTTTTGAATGGGGTCATAATTGCTCTTTGGACAAGGTCATAGTTGGCACAACATTGGTGAATTGTCAGGGAAAACATTGACTGAGGGTAGGAAATACCTGGAAATATTAGATTCCCACATTCCATAAATATTAGAGTCGCCTAGATAACTATTCCTAACTCGGCAAGATTCCTGGAGATGGTTCATGTCACCAGATAACTCTTTTATTTGAAAATCTCTGTCAGCCAAGGGTAAATAATCCAGGTCTTTATGAGGTGCATTGAGGGGCGCAACATTTAGGGCTATGGGAGCTTCCATGTTTGGTTCTTATGTTTTCAAATTGGAGGTCGGGCTTCTATAGAAAAAATGGGCAAAACAGTAATTCTAGGTGTCTTTCTCTTAGAGCTACAAACTGACTTTACTTGAATTTAGCCCCTTTACGTAAAATTCACAGTGGAAAAAATGAAATTACTAGTTTTGGGAGCGAATTTGGGTAAATAACTATTTTAGAGGCAAACCATGTACTCTGCAGGCTGCAGGATGAGCTGCAGAGCAGGACGTTGGAGTTTTCGGACCGGGTGGCGGACTGGATGTGATTTGTAATCAACTGGATGTATTTTGCATGAAAGCATTTCACAGAGAAAATGGGTGAAAATGACATTTTATCGTGGTTTTAAAAAAAATTGGGCTTTGGCGGGGCTTTTGACATTTACTGCATGGATGACATCATGACAATGGGACATTTTGTCATGAAGCGGAGGGTGGTAAGTGGTTTCCTCCGGCACCACTTTTGGGTTCAGGCGATTTCGGGCAAGGAGGCATTGATCACAGTGGGAGCGTGATGTGTGGCAAGGGTACGGGAGCAATACCGCCGCCTCCCCTGGACTTAACATGTGGCTGCTGGGGGGGTCGCGATATGAATAATAGTTGTCCAATGCGAGGACGTCGATCGGACGGTGGGCGCTCAGGGGCGATGGCGGGAGGTTAAACAACACGGGCCCGACATAGTAAAGTGCATATTTTAATGTTACCAGGTTGGATTTGATTGGTAGGCAGAGTTTGGTTATAATTAACCTGGGTGGTTAATTATCACACGTTTTACGAGCGAAAGTTATGAAAAGGTTTTGATAAACCTTCAATCCCGACAGACATATATATGGTTATAGTTTAACTGGGGGCGGGATTAATAATGTTTTGGGGTTTTTATATATTAATATAATACGGGAAAGGGGAATTGGTTATATGGGATTTAAAGAATAAAGGTTAAATATGAAAGAAATGAATCGAGTGCTAAGTTATAATGTTGAAAACTTAGGCCTAAAGGGGAAAAAAGGGGTATCGTGTGATATTTGTATGAATTTCCTAAGGAAAAAGGAGTTTTATTTAGCCTTTTTATGAAATGAGATGGAGTGATTTGGGTGATATTTAAGTAGATCTTAATATTTTTGGGGGAAGTTAGTGAATGACCGGGGAAAAGGATGAAGGGGATTTAGTCATGCCTTGCTTGAGCTACATCAAAATATTTTCTTTGCACTTGTGATGGGATTGAAAGTTAGTATATTTACACAATACATCACCAGTCACATTCTGCAACACCATTCTGCCTAGCTAGCCTACTTTGCCTAACATTTTTCTTCTTCCTTCTTTGTGTGCATTTGAACTGGCAAACCCTCATCATCTTCTTTTTCCTTTCATGGAAATTCTACCTAAATTTGTACTTATCACATCCAGGGCTCAGATTTAACTGTTGAGCTCCTTTGCTTTTCTACCTATCTACTTATCTGCCAAGATTGAACAGTTTGGACAAATTTTATTCTCTATCTCTAAAACAAGTAAATTCAGACATGAACTAGCCAAGATTGAGCTATTTGGCCATTCATCAATGGTGGCATAAGTGAACAAGCTGCACACCATTATATTATTGCAAAAATAGAATAGTAGTGGCATTTTGGACTTGCACACTTTCCTGGTCTATTTGATTTGGGGTTCATTTCTTTCACTTTTTTGACCATTTTATTCCTTTTTTCCCTTTGATTTTTCTTTTAGGGTATACCCACTTTACATTTTTTAAATTTTCTGATTTTTGGCAATATGGAAAACATTTGCAACCAAAAAAGGTGTGAACATATTAGAGAGCTCATCAATGTCAATCATGAAATATGACACCAATTGGTATAGGAACCTAACAAGGTGGAAACCCAATGTGGGTGAAAACCACCTGCTGCAATCGTCTCTATCTTTCTTTTAATAAGAAACTTCTTTTTACAATATTTTGTATCAGTATTGTCTAATTCCAGTATGCAGGCTTCTACCTGCATAAGGCTACAACCTTCTCTCATTCTCTAGCTTCTCCTAGAAGGGAGCTACAACCCCATAGCTCTTGTACTAGCTGATGTACTAGTACGTAGGTGCTGACCTACAAAAGGCTACAACCTTCTCTTTTCTTCCAGGGACCATGTTTCATAAATTTTCAGATTGGACCCATCAATAACATCAATGAAACATCAAATATGCCTAAATCAACCAATATCCTTTGCACCAACCAAAACTAAATCAAACAATCACTTCTTTGAATGCTGTAATCAGAATATAGTAATAGTAACAAGAACCCAAGCCAGAACCCAGAACACTGCAACAACAATCAAAGGTAGCCAAACCATATTTTATGAGGTGTACGCTACTTTAATGTGATGAACCTACATGCATATGCACTTGTATCAAGGCAAACCTGTGTATATGCACTTTTGAAATGTAGAACCAATGTGTATACACGCCCTTTTTATAATTAACTTGTGTAAAGATCTATAAATGATGATCTTAACCTTTACAATTATTCAAACATTAGATATACCTAGATCGCCATATTTACATATTAAGACATGCACCAATTATTCAGATAAAATATCAAAACCACACAAATATACTTCTCTTCAAGCCTTACGATCTTGACCCATCAACAAAACTTATCCCTCATCAAGTGCTTAGGTTCATCCTTGATTTAGATCCAATTGTGCACCATAACCCAATCAACTATATTATAGATCTTGCTCTTCAATAGATATTCAATTCATGAGTGCCTTTGCCTAATGATCTTCTCCTCCTTTTATAGTCTTAGGCCTTACTCATTACCATGGTCCAAAACCACTTAGAACTAATACCTTGGACAAAATACATGGGGTCAACATGTCAGAAAAGATACCTTAGACCAATACCATGGATCACAATACCATGGACCAAATACCACGGACCGAAACCAAGCTTTTCAACATGTACGCGCCTTCCCTTTCATGAAGGTGTGTTTGTAAACCATATGCGCCTTTTCGTCTGCGAATCCACGTGTACACAAGGCTTGGTCAATGGAACCTGGGTATACCTCTCTTTCATCATTCTGTGGGCCTCAACTATGATCTCTCATCTATGAGATTTTCCATCAATGATAACATCTATGTCATAGTGCCAAATCTGGGTCATAATGCCAACAATCTCCCCCTTTGGACTTGATGGCAACCCCAAGTCACTCTCCCCCTTTGTCATCAAGGGAAAAGCGTTATGCTCCCCCTGAGTACATGTTGAATTTTCTGATATGCTGAAGTGTGTTGTCCATGCTCCCCCTGACTGCAAGCAAGGTATACAAAATGATGTTCTACAAGAAGAACATGACTCTATACATCATAAATTACCTTCAAAGACTCATACATACATCCATCTCCCAACCAAATGGGGATATACCAAGATTGACTCATCCACCCTACCAAGTGGGGATATACCAAATGTTCATACATGGAAAAACAAGAACATTACATATTCCATCCCATGCATAGTGGGGAAACAAAATAGGTCGTTTCATGACCTTGATAATAAAATATATACATGACATAGAGACAAAATATCTAAAACGAGACTATGATAGTTATCAGCAACTGTCATCAGTAGCGTATGTCAATCATCATCCAAATCAGCAACAACAATCGCCCTTTGCACCTATTCCACCTGAATCTATGAATTTGTACCAAGAACTTCTAAGATAATGCCAACAATCCATTATTAGAAGTATATGCTCCCCCTGAACCTGTCCTAGATGATCACTGTCAGACCCATAACAAACCATTTTCAACCTGAGTCTAGCCCACTATTTTTCTTCAAATAAACATATACATGACTGTATCCATAGCAACCATCGTATGTACATAGATACGCTTCATGAAACTCGCATACAACCACTTTTATCTGAAACAGATAAGTTTCAATAGCAAGATGATGCATCAACTTCTCCCAGCTTCTATTTGAGATATTCAAATCTCTCTGGGTAGTGGTTTGTTGAATATAGCAGCAACCTATTCTTTGGAGGGAACATACTCCAATTTGACCTTTTGTTGAAGCACTCGTTCACGGAGAAAATTGTATTTGATAGGTATGTGCTTGGTCTTGGAATGCACAACTGGATTCTTTGAAATATTGATTGCACTTGTATTATCACATAGAATGGAGATGGGTGGAGTAGATGTAATCTAAATGTCTTGCAATGTTTGCATCATCCAAAGGAGTTGTGTGCAACAAGATGTAGCAGCCACATATTCTGCTTCAGCTGTAGATAATGCAATTGAACTTTGTTTCTTGTTGAACCAAGATACTAATCTAGAACCCATACAAATGCACCACAACTAGTGCTTTTTTTGTCATCCATGCTTCCTGCCCAATTTGCATCTGTATATGAATGAAGTGTAAGATCTGTATCCGTAAGATACCATAAAATAAAGTTCTGTGTTCCTTGAAGATATTTGAAAATCCTTTTGATTGCCAAAAGGTGTGATTCCTTTGTATTTTCTTGAAATCTTCCAACTATTCCCACTGCATGCATGATGTCTAGTCGGTACCTGTTAGATAAACCAGACTGCCAATCATGGATGTGCAGGTTGGTTGATGTACTGCTGCCGATTCATCATTTGAACTGAGACTACATCCTATTACCATAGGGGTACATATTGGTTTAGAATCTTCCATGCCATATATTTTCAACATCTGCTTGAGATACTTGGTTTTTGATAGAAAAATACCATCTTTATTTTGTTGAACTTGTAAGCCAAGAAAATACGTGAGTTCACCAAGTAGGCACATTTCAAGTTCTTTCTGCATTACCAAAGCAAAGCTTTGACTCACGGCTTCTCCATTGCTACCAAAAATGATATCATCAACATACACAACAAGTATTAGCAATTTATCATTATCAATCTTTGTATATAAATTGCTATCAGCTGACCCTTTTGAAAAACCTTTTTGATGGAGGTATTTGTCAAGATGGTAATGTCAAGCCCTTGGAGCTTTTTTTAGACCATAGAGAGATTTTTTGAGTTTGCATACATGTTTTGGATCATTTCGAAGGATGAATACATCTGGTTGCTCAATATACTTCTTCTTCTAAATCTCCATTAAGAAAGGCAGATTTACATCCATTTGGTATACTTTGAAGTTCTGAAAGCTAGAAAGAGCAAGGAACATTCTTATGGCTTCAAGTTTAGCAACAAGTGCAAAAGTTTCTTGAAAATCTATACCTTCTTGTTGAGCATATCCTTTACAAACAAGCCTAGCCTTGTTTCTAATAACTTCTCCATTTTCATTCAGCTTGTTTTTGAATATCTATTTGGTTCCAATGATATTCTTATCATGAGGTGTAGGAACTAACTCCCAAGTACTATTCTTTTCAATTTTCTCAAGCTCTTCATTCATGTCCTTGACCGAACATTCATCTTTGCATGCTTCATGTACATTTTGAGGTTTGTTGGCAGAAAGCAATGCTAGATAGATTGAAGCTTCTGTAATAGTTCTTCTTTTCTGCACCCCTACCTCTTTCTATCCCAAAATTTGAGTCTCTGGATTTCTGAACATACCTGGATGGAGTCTTTTCTTCTACCATTATCTGTTCTTCTGGTGCTTCATTGGTTTCTTCTTCAAAATTAGTCTAATTTGATGTGAAAGGATAATCCTCATATTCTTCATAATCTTTGGTTTTTACCTGCTTTAGATTTTGGCCTGCTTCATCAACCACAACATCGATACTTTCAACAATTTTCCCTAGTCTTTTATTATAACACGTATATCCTTTACTTCGGGAAGAGTAACCAAGGAGAATGCCTCCATCTGCTCTAGGTTCAAACTTTCCATGGTTTTCATCAATCCTTTTGATGTAACATTTGCTTCCAAAGAATTTGAAGTATTTTACAGTAGGAGTCTTACCATACCAAAGTTCAGGTGGAGTTTGAGTGTTGTTTACCCGAATGTTTGTTTTGTTGAGAATAGTGACAGTAGCAAATGCAACTTCACCCCAGAAGGTTGCAGGAGTTCCAGACTCATCTAGCATGGCATGAGCCATTTGTTGAATAGTTTTGTTTATCCTTTCTACCACTCCATTTTGCTGAGGAGTCCTTGCGGTAGAGAATTCCCTTTTTATTCCATGTTGTTCACAAAAGTTGAATAATTCATCTGAGGTAAATTCGGGTCCTCAATCATACCCAAGGCATTTGATTTTGTGATCTGATTCATTTCTAACCAATGCTTTGACGGCTTTGAACTTTTCAAATGCTTCATCTTTATGCTTTAGAAGTCCTATCCAACACATTCTGGAAAGGTTTTCAATGAACAATATATAGTATTCCCCTCCATGAGGTGACATTTTCCTTAATGGACTACATGAATCAGTATGAACAAGTTCAAGAGGCTTACTGGTTGATCATTTCTTCTCAGGGAAATGAGCTCTGGTTTTCTCACCAAATTGACATGATTTTCATATTTCTTTTATGGAATGTTTATATGAAGAAGATAACGAACATCCTAGAATCTGCATGCTTTTCTTATTCGAGAGAAGCTCAGATGCCCCAATTTTTTGTGCCATAGCCAGGGTTCATCAATTTTTCTTAGGTAGCACTGTTTTTGTCCTTCCTTGAGTATGTATAGGTTATTTGGAGTTCTTATTCCTTTGATCACTATCTCTCCTGTATCAAGCTCATGAACAACACATCCATTTGTTCGAAATACCACTTCATTTCCTTGATTGCACATTTGACTAACAATCAATAGATTATGATTTAGACCATCAACATCCATAAAATTCCTAGCTTTAACCTTTTCTTTTAAGAGAATAGAACCTTTACCTTTTATGACAGCAGGAGTGTCATTTCCAAATGACACCCTCTTTTCTTTTTCTAAGGAATTATATGACTGAAGTTTTTCTTTATCAACGGTCATGTGTTTCGAGCAACCACTGTCAATGTACCATTGATTTTCATGTCCTTCTACATATAAAGATATACCACATCTTTCTGGTTGCGGTTCTTTCTTTCTCCAAGTTTTGGGACCCAATGAAGATTGCTCCTTCTGAGATGTTTGCTAAAATTTACTCCTACATTCAGAATCTTCATGACCAAAGTTGTTACAGATAGAGCATTTTATTTCATTTTCAAGAAGCGAAAATTTATTGTAGGTCCTTGTTATGATCCCTATCACATTCTTTCGATTTCATTCTTCTCTATTCATGATGGTCTTGTAAGCAACACATTAAGTAGCTTTGTGTCCAAAGCTATGACATGAAAAACATTGGCCATTAAAGAAATTCCTGTGATTATCGAACCTATTGACCTGAGGTTGGTTGTCGCTTCTGTTCATCCTTGAAGTAGATTGACCTCAATTTACTTGGTGATCTACTTTAGGCCTTTGCTGAAGATTGTCAAATTGTTCACTACTCTTTACTCCATCAATGTAGATTTTATTGGAGGTGGACGATTCTTGTGATTCTTCATTATATCCTAGACCTGTCTTTATTAGAGGAGAATGCTGCACTTTGATAATTTCATTTAGGGTCTCTGATCCTTTAGCAAATCTAAGATTGAGAGATTTCTTTTCTCAATATCATTTCTTAAACCCACAATTTCACATTCTAATTTTTCATTGTGTTTTTCCCTTTCAACAAGTTGGAATGTTCGAGTATCTATAATCATATTATTTTCTTCTAAACAAATTTTAAATTTAGATATTTTTTCATAAAGACCATCTTCATCTAAAGCATCCAAGAAATCTTCATCTTCAAAGGCCATTAGAAGTCTATTATCATTACTATTTTCGTCCTCATTACTATTTGATAAACCATCACTATATTCATGTGTATAGTAGCTCTTCTTACTTACATTTTGTTTTCTATTCCATTTTTTTGATTCCTTACCTTTATCAAGCTTATCCTTGTGAGGACATTTGGTAGCATAATGATCAACTCTTCCACAAGCAAAACATTTGAAATTTTGTTTACCTCTGAATCTTCCAGAACCTTGTTGAAGGTTCTAGACAAAGTTTGCTTCTTCCTCTCCTTCTGAAATATGTTCTGATTCATCGAGTTCTTCTCTTCTCGAAGCTTTGAATTTAGCTTATCTCATATCTAATGGACCTCCTTTTCTCATTTTGAAAGCAATTAAGATTCCGTGTAGTTGTGTGATAGTAAGACTCTAAAGATCTTGTTTTTTTTCTATAGCAGAAACTTCTGATTCAAACTTAGTAGACAAGGATATCAAAACCTTTTCAATTGAAGTAAATTCTTTTATCTCTTCACCCAAGTTTTTCATGTGATTAACAATCTCATCTATACGTGGGAAGTAATTAACTATGCTTTCATCGTTGTGCATTTTGAGAGTTTCATATTGAATTATGAGAGTTTGTAGTTTTGCACGTTTTATGTAATAGTCTCCTTCATAGCTTAGAACGATCTTGTCCCATATTTCTTTGGCGGTTTTGAGTTGCATAACCTTGACAAATTATGATTGTGACAGACTCCCTAATAATGTATTCACATCCTTGGCATTGGTTTCATATTTCTTTTTACTTGACTTATCTTTAGGAATTGCTGATGGAAATGTATATTCTCCTTCCACAATTTCCCAAACATCTGTTTGAAGAGATTGAAGATAGGTTGTGGTTCTTACGTTCCAATAAATGAATTTGCTCCCATCATGGATTAATGGTCTAATGGTTGCCTCTCTATTGTAGTTACTCATGATGATAGATCTTCCTTCAAGTGAAGATTCTTTTGAAGGACCTGCTCTGATCCCAATTGTTGGAAATAATTCTAAGAGGGGGGGGGGGGGATGAATCAGTATTAGCAAGTCAATAATATTTCATTTCCATATTTTGATTCATATACACTACTTCAGTTAGTGAAACTTGCATGTATGCACAACTGTATATAAGGAAACTATTTTATAACCTGTAAGCTTATAATTTAGTTAATTCTTCATATGTTGATCTTTAATCTGTGCATCACAACCATATAAACAGTAACCAGGAGCAGTAAAAACAAAACAGACAGTCACACACATGAACACAAGATATAAGGTGGAAACCCAATGTGGGTGAAAACCACCTACTACAATCATCTCTATCTTTCTTTTAATAAGAAACTTCTTTTTACAATATTTTGTACTGGTGTAGTTTTATACCTGTATGCAAGCTTCTACCTACAGAAGGCTACAACCTTCTCTCTTTCTCCAACTTCTCCTAGGAGCTACAACCCCCTAGCTCTTGTACTAGTTAATGTACTAGTATGTAGGTACTGACCTACAGAAGACTATAGCCTTCTCTTTTCTTCCAGGGATCATGTTTCATAAATTTTCAAACTGGATCCATTAATAATATCAATCAAACATCAAATATATCTGAATCAACCAATCTCCTTTGCACCAACCAAAACTGAATCAAACAATCAATTCTCTGAATGTTGTAATCATAATATAGTAATAGTAAATTGAACCCAAGCTAGAAACGAGAACACTACAACAATAATCAGAAGTAGCTAAAGCATATTTTATGACGTGTAAGCTACTTGAATGTGATGAACCTGTGTGCATACGCACTTGTATTAAGGAAAACCTATGTATACGCACTTTTGAAATGTCGAACCAATGTGTATACGTGTCTTTTCTATAATGAACCTATGTACAGATCTGTAAATGATTATTTTAACCTTTACAATTATTTAGACATCAGATATACCCATCAATAGAACTTATCCTTCATCAAGCGCTTAGGTTCATCCTTGATTCAGATCTAGCTGTGCACCATAACCCAATCACCTATATTCTAGATCTTTCTCTTCAATATATATTCAATTCATGAGTACCATTTCCTAATGATCTTATCCTCTTTTTATAGTCTTAGGCCTTACTCAATACCATGGTCAAAAACCACTTAGAATCAATACCTTGGACAAAATACCTGACGTCAACATGTCGGACAAAATACCTTGGACCAATACCATGGATCAGAATAACATGGACCAAATACCACAGATCAAAACCACGTTTTCCAACATGTACATGCCTTTCCTTTCGTGAAAGTGCATGTGTATGCCATATGCACCTTTTAGTTTGTGAACCTGTGTGCACACACGACTTTGTCAATGGGAACTTGTGTATACCTCTCTTTCTTCATTGTGTGAGCTTGAACTGTGATCTATCATTTGTGAGATTTGCCATCAAGGACAACATCTGTGTCATAGTGCCAAATTTGTGTCATAATGCCAACAAAACTAGCATTTGATTAGTTTTGCAAAGTCGGATTCCATTTCCATCTCCTCTATCTTCAGTATTGCAGTAGATCTCATCCCTAATTCCATTTTGTTCGGCAATTTCCTCAGGCATACGGTAGATATTTTGATGCAAAGTAGGTTCTTCAAAAGTAGAAAGAGGTCTCATAGAAGGAAACAACCCTCTAACTTCATCCACCTAGAGGAATTCCTTGTTTTCGCCAAAACCTTCACCAATTTCATCATTTTACATAGAAATTTCCTCAAGCATTTTGAGCAAATCCAACCATCTTCTAAACTTGGTTTTGGGTTCTGAGTGATCATCGGCCTTTCCTCACTCCATTCCACCCATCAGCCACCATCCCTAACCCTTCCATCACATCCAACACCCATCGTTTTTCTCACGACTGCATCCTATAGAAATACATGGGATCCTATAGGTTTATAGTACATCTTGTAGGTTTTCCTGTTGTGGCTTGTTTTGAGGCCAAATTGAGGGAACACCTCTAGGATGCCTCCCAAGGTATCCCAAGGGTCTCTCAAACCTCCCAACCATCTCCTAAACCTTCCAGCCATCCATCAGCACACATAAACCACCTGCCAGATCACGAAAAGAGATTATCTTACACACTTGATTTTTCATGAAAAGCATAAAAAGACAAAACAGATTTATGACAACCCTTTACATGCATAACTATGATGTTTGATGTTTTTACTTCCATGCTTACGATAACATAATTTCGTTCAGGTTAATTTAGCATGATTGAAAAGCATAGCTCTTAGCAGTTAATTAGGAAATGGTGTGCCTTAGCATTGAATTTCAGTCTTTTTCATTTTTGTTGTAGATCAACTCTCTCTTAGAGTAGATTTCTATTTCTTTCATCAAGGAACCAAGCTTCCTCTAAATCCATAGAATTCTGGCTTGAAACCCGTAGTGGTCTCTCGCCATCTGAACAATGATAAAAGGATGAACCATCACTTTTACTTTTGTATACAGTACTGTCACCTCTACGTTTGTATGAACCCCAGGTTGATAAAGTAAAGTTGGTAGCCCAAGTGTTGCAACAGTCTTGCTGCAATACTGGTGCTCAGCAGATGTACGGGGATCTTGCTGTAGCTTTTGAATGAGTGCCCAAACTTCTTCGTCATTCTTCCATTCATCCCTTTCTTTAGTGATCCAATCTGGTTGGATAATATAAATGGAAATGCTTCCACATCCTCATCCTTTCTTGAGAGTGCATCTGCCACAACATTTTGCCTCCCCTTTTTGTAGATGTTTTCAAAGTCATAACCCAACATCTTTGTGACCGACTTTTGCTTCTCTTCTAAAGATAACCTTTGTTCTAAAAATTAGTTAAGACTATCATGATGCATTTTTACCTTGAAGTGTCTTCCCATTAGGTAAGGTCACCATTTCTTAAGTGCATGTAATATTGCAAACATTTCCTTCTAATAAATAGCTTTATGTAAATACTTTCCTTTGATTGGATGACTTTCGAAAGTAATGGGTCTTTTGTTTTGCATTCAAACATCACCAATTCCATTTCCTAAGGCATTACATTACATAATAAAGGTTTTTGTGAAGTCTGACGTAGCTAAGACTAGTGCTCGACACATTACCTCTTTAAGATGTTTAGAGGCCTTCATTGCCTGTGGAGTCCATGAAAATGCATCTTTCTTTAACAATGTTATTAGAGGTGCTTCTATTCTTCCATAATTCTTAACAAACATGCGATAATACACTATCAACCAGAGAAATCCTCACAGATGCTTTATGGATGTGGGGATTTTCTATTCTTTAATGGCTTTATTTTTTCTAGGCTCTACCTTAACACCCTGATGAGATACAATATGACCCATATATTCCACCTCTTGTACTCCAAAGAAGCATTTGGAGTTTTTTGCATATAATTGTATCTCCTACAATAGTTTGAGCACCCTGTCAACCTATTGAACATGATCCTTCCAATACTTGCTCTAGATTAGTATATCATAAAAAACCTAACACAAATTTTCTAAGGAAGGGTTTCAAAATGCAATTTATCAAACCTTGAAATGTATAAGGTGCATTGGTAATGCCATAAGGCATGACCAATAATTCATAATGACCCTCATGAGCTCTAAATGTTGTTTTTGGAATGTCTTCAATATTCATTCTTATTTCATGATATTATGAAGGAGGATCGAACTTGGTGAAGTAAACTGATCCATCTAATTCATCCAATAATTAAGAAATGATAGGAATGGGAAATTTATCTTTAATAGTGAGCTTGTTGAGCTCCCTATAAACCAAGCACATGCACCATGACCCATCCTTCTTGTGCACCAATACAAATGGAGCAGAGAAATAGCTTTGATTAGGTTGAATTATACCACCCTCTAGAATTTTCGCAACCATACATTCAATTTCACTCTTTTGGGCATGGGCATATCTGTAAGGCCTAATGTTTGGAGGAACACTTCCTAAAATCAAATGAATAGCATGATCATGATCACAAATAGGTGGGAAGCCTTTGGGATTCTTAAATACCTTGGAATGATTGTTCAAGAATTTTTGAAGATCTAGACAAATATATGATTTCGATGTGGGAACCTCTAGCAAACATAATTGTACAATTACGCCTCATTGTTCTTTCTTTAGAATGTTTTTCATTCCGATATAGTTAATTATCTTTCTTCGTTTCCTTGTGATACTGCTTCATTCAACTTCCTTTCCTTCCAAAGAAAACTTCATGAAAAGTTCTTCAAAATTAAAAGCAATTGTACTTAAGGATTGTAGCTATTGAACTCCTAGTACAACATCAACACCACCCATTGGAATGGAAGTCATTGGACTATTCACTACATATTCTCGCATGGGTAGCTTGATATTATGGTACATTCCAAAGCAATTTATGGTTCCTCTACTTGCAACCATCACTTAACACTATGGTACTCGATATAGGAAGAAATTCAATTTCTTGGCTATCTTACAATGAATAAAATTATGGGTACTTCACGAATCAATCAAAACTATTACCTTTTTATTATCGATATGTCCTTATATCTTGATAGTTTGAGGAGTGGTAATTTAAACTAATGCATTATAAGATATGGTCAGATTCATTTCTTATCTATCTAGGATTTGTTCTTGGTGTATATCCTCTTATTTTTATGTTTCTTGTTACTTTTATTCCTTCTCTTTGCAATCTATGTAAAAATAATTTCTTCTCAGCACAATTATGATCTTTAGTGTATTTTCTATCACAATTGTAACAAAACCATTTTGCTCTTTTTTCTTCCAATTTTTGTGGTGGCAACCTTCTATGTTGTGGAAGGCTAGGGGTAGCAACACTTCCATCATTATAGTTGTGATGGTAGCCCTCGTTGTTGCCATAATTTTTCTCTCCATTTTTCTTTCCAACCTGAATTCCTTCTCCAATGAATAAGGTTCCCAAAGGCAAACCTCATGTTGGATTTTTCCTTTAAATTCTCAATGAACACATCAATACTATGTTCCTCTAGAATATATTTTACCCTTATATTCAATTTTTGGAAGTCCTCAATGTGCTGCATCATTGAACCCTTTTGTTTGAGATTTATCAATTGGCTAAAAGAAGCGTTCCTTTTTCCTCATAATGTGCTATCATTTTTCTATAAAAGTTGCCCAAGTGACAAATTGTTTACGAGACCATAGTCATCTATACCATACAAACTGATTTGGTTTCAAATATAAAGTTGCATCACGTTACCTTTTATGTGTTTTGCACATTACGGAGACTAAAATATTGCTCCATCTGTAGTATCCATGTTACAATATCCTTGCCATCAAACTTCCTCATATCGATCTTTGGAACATGCTGAGATTTCAATCCATTGTTAGAGTCTATGAAATCATGATTAACATTTATTTTTTTCTCATCACGAGTTTTCTCTACTACCTTTTCACCATTAGGAAGCCTTTCTTGTAGCAACTTTGTCAAACCTTCCTTCAAACCATTATCATATTTCTTCAAATATTCAATGTTGTCATTCTATGAATCATGATTAACATTTATTTTGTCCTCATTTTGGGTTTTCTCTACTACCTTTTCACCATTAGGAAGCATTTCTTCTAGCAACTTTGTCAAACCTTCGTTCCAACCTTCCATGCCCTTCTTCAATCCTAAATGTTCTCTTCAATACCATCCATCTTAGCTTCCACGCCTTTCTTTAAAATATCCATCTTATATTCCATGCCTTTCTTTAAACCATCCATCTTGGCATCTTTACTATTTGTGAGAGTGAAATTTGTTGCACTTGGTCTCGTAATTTTGATATATCATGTGGAACTTATTCCTCTTCTTCATAAGTCATGCTAGAGATTTTAGGTTGCTTACTAGGTGTTGCCATTTTCTTTCTTTGTAGCATCAATTAATGATAATTATTATTCACTATGCCCTTTGAATTCCTTCGAACTGATTTTTCAAATAAAACTTATGCAAAATTTAGAAAAAGCTATACAATGTTTTTCACTTTATAGGAGCTCGATATTGAATCTGATATATCTCTAAAATTTCGAATCTTCAAGGTCTAAAATTGTGAACTATGGTATCCATGAGTCCTATTTCCAATGCCACTAGTCTGATCGAAATTGGATTCTCCAAGAAAGTGCTATGCCCAGTCTAAGAAGATGACCTCATTATACACTTTTTCAGTAGAAGGAAATTGTATGAAGTGCAACATGTCAATGTTTCAACCTTTGGACCTAAAAAAAATTCATAGAAAACTAATGTCC
Organism: Pinus taeda; assembly: GCA_000404065.3. Classification (NCBI taxonomy): domain Eukaryota; kingdom Viridiplantae; phylum Streptophyta; class Pinopsida; order Pinales; family Pinaceae; genus Pinus; species Pinus taeda. Next base: position 58,397 of record APFE030894015.1, on the reverse strand, counting down.
ATCCCCGTTCTATAAATTCTTACTAAATTTCAATCTGATACTCAGAGAGAAATTTATGATTATTTTCCCAAGGTCACATGTTTGGGATGTAATTCGGGAGACTTCCAAAACCTTAAATCCATTGGATCATATCTCTAAAAATATAGCGAGACAAGATCTAAAATTAAGACTTGAGCATCACTGCGATTAAGGCTCAAATGGGATTTTTTTTTTTAACTTATGAAACATCGAGGAAAAAAAATTATAGCTAAAATTCAACAATGTCCTATTTTAGAGCAACGAAACTCTAGAATCCAAAGATCTGATACCAAATGTTATGAAAGAAACTCACAAAAAGATAGAAAAGATAGATCAACGACTTCAAAACCAACATCTTTGAGGGGGAAACCTCCCTTAAATTACATAAATGAACAATTATTGGATGATACCAATAACAAAACCTCCTTTCTATATCTAGGATTATAAGGGGTGACAATATAATCAAAGCCGATATAAAAACAATAATATAAGAGCACAACAATAACAATAATGGGCTTCCATGGGGCACAACAATAGAACTATGGGTACAATAGGGGAAAATAATAACAATAAAGGCTACAATGATAATAGTAATGGGTAAATCACTAGGATTATAGGGACCTAACAAAACCGTAGCCTCCAGAAGTAGTACCCAAGAGCACCCAACTTAGACCTGTTCGAAGTAAGAGGAGAAAGTGGTGAATGAGAAGATTTTTTTTGCAAAGAATAATATTTTTAGACATCGTCAAATACACAACATAGAACCATAGATATAACTTAAAGGGAAAATAAAAATAAATATCGATGAAGTTACTGGAGGAATCCTTGTTGGGAAAGCGAACTGAACCCATATCTTGGAATTGAAGGCTAGATGAAATGATATCCTTGTAATAGAGGTAAAAAAATCTTTGAGAGTCAATCCCTTTTCCAAACTATAGACTTGTGCAGTAAATCCCTCCCTAGCATATCACATGGCCATGTCAGGTTTCATTACTGACTTAAGCCACATTTCCATAAATGTACACATGTCAGTGTGTATCTAGGCCCCATAAACTTGTGTCCACGTGGAAACACCAAGATATAAAATATATTGAGAAATTGCTAAAGGTAAGGTAGAAAACATATATATAAACCAAAGTCATAAAAGTGAAAAAAATAGCATGTTGGTAACCCATGAGTGCTAAAATAGCCATGTTATGGTATCAACTTGTTGGTGAGCACCATTATTGTAGCAATAATGTTGCAACTCTTGTGCTTCCTACTTTACTTTTATCAACCCGATAGTTCGTAACAAACTTAGAAGCGACGGTGTTGTATGCACAAGTGCTAGTTCTTATTGTAGGCTGTCACTTGTTCAGTTGGCGCAAGATCAATAGGAGCTCAAGCCAACTTGTATGGATTCTAGAAGAAGCTCCATATGTGATGAAACAAAGGAAATCTTACTCTACGGAGGCTACTCTACTTGTAGAAAGGAAAAGAAGAATAAAATGTAAAGTAAACGTACCAAACCCTACTTAATCAACTAATCCTACTTTTGTAGAAAGAGAGATGAAAAACCATGAAATGAATGCCATTACCTACTTAGGAATTAAACAACATCTACTCACGATATTTCTAGATGTAAATGAGCAAAGAAACATCTTTTTGGATTTTTATGTATTGTTATGTGAAATTGTCATGCATGTAATTTATTTGAATGTTAATGTGGTAGCAATTAGGTGGTGATGGAGGGTGGTTTTGGGACATGAGAAGATGTAGGATGGTGTGGATGGGTCCTAGGAGGTCTCATGTGGCCTTTTGGAGGATTTTACTACAATTGGACTTCCAAAAGAAGCCTAGAGGAAAATTTACAGGAGGTTGTAAGGGATCTCAGGAGGTCCTCAGGATGTTTACATGAGGATGCCGAGAGCGGTTTTGAAGGTTTTGAAGGTGTGGGAGTGGGTGGAAAGGGTAGTTGAAGGCTATGATGATGTGTTAAGGTTCCTAGGGGTCACCAAGGATTGCTAGGAGAGGAAAAGATGGTCGAGAGAGAGGAAGAAATCATATGGAAAAACACAGAAAACTAAGGTAGATTTGAGGTGAAATTTTAGGCGACCTGTACGGCATAGATCAGGGAGAGAATGTGAAGGCTGGTAGGTTGACTTGCTGTGAAAAGAGATTTTCTGAAAAAAGGACCTGAAAATCAAACAAGTAGATCAATCAAGCAAGGAAACTAAGTACATCAAAAATGGAATTTTGCATCAAGTTAATCTAGACTATGAGTTATGGAAAGAAATTTTGAAAAATGCTATAATGAGAGGAAGCATGGAAGGAAACTTATTGCAAGATAGAAATTATCATGGTGAAAGATATCTAAAGCAAAGCATTAACCTTCTAAGAAATTGCAACACTAGAAATCCTATGGAGAAGGCAAATCTGTGTTTTATGTGCCAGTAAGAGGGTCTTGGCCTCAATTCATGGTCCCAAAGGGAGGAAAAGGGGCCAAGGCTATACTTATTGCCTTTTATATCTTCTTTCTATCACTGTTCAACCTGCTATGGAAAGCTCAAATGGAAACAACCTTCTAAATCACCAAAAGCAACATATTCTTAACCAAGAAAGAAATTTATCTAACAACAACAAATTCATAAACTAAAACAAAGCATAGAAATACAAACAAGAGGAGCTTGGCTACTTGGATCAGGCCCTAATCCAAGAGATTCAGTGCTCTGAGGTAACTCAGTGATAGCTCAAAAAGGATCTCATCTTTATTATCAAAATAATAATAGGATTACATGAAACTACCAACAAAAGTAAGCTTGAAGTTGAGTAGAGCAAAGCTGCAAAAAAAATTTGAAAATTTCACTAACTTCCTAATGAGGCACTAAGCCTTTCTACTTATACAACCGAAGCTCCCAGCATCTTCTTTAAAATCAGGGAGGCTTGGCTTCCAAAACTCGAGATAAACATAAGTTATCTTCCACTTGCTCGACTGTCTCCTAGTGCATTGATTTGGTTGTTTGTGCTCTGATATGTATGAAGGAGAATTTGATGTGGGGAGTCATAAATGAGGGGGATGCCCTCCTATAAATCCTCTCCTTTGTCCACTTAAAATTATTGCTTCCAGTTGTCCATTAAATCTTTGTCTTTTTCTTCAAAATTCAACAAAAATCTACATTAAACACATATTAGACTCCATGGAGACATAACCAACCCAAATCACTCCATAAGCATAAATATAATTAAAAAACATGCAATAACCTAAGAGAATGGTTGATTAAACTATGTTAGGAGGAAAAATGAGCCTATATAATTACCCATTTATGGGGCTTGTCATCACCCCCCTACTGAAGGTGTTGCTCATCCTCTGAGCAACTTAGTCCATCTCTTCATCTTTGATGGCAGTGACGGCCTCCCTGACATCCCATGCTTCTGATGTGAGGTCCTATTCTCTGTCATGGAATCCTGCCTTTCTATCCACCTCTTCCCACTATTGTTGCTCTTCTTCCTCTTTTTTTCCTTCTAGCATGCCTAGCAGTAGTGGGGGACTCAATTTGAGGCCAATCCAATTGACCTTCAAATTCTGCATAGAGCGCTTGTACAGTGGCACTCTCCTTAATGCTTTTTTCATCCTTGTTAGGGAGTGATACTCCCTGATCTGAAAATTGTGTGGTAGGGTGTTCCACCTCCTCATACAAGCATGAATATAGTCATACCTAAGTAACATTTCCATGTCATAATGTGCAATGGCCTGAGCCTAATCATTGATATACTTAGGGGAAATTTTGGGATTATTTGCAAGCAGCTAGTGTGTGCTAATGAGAGCCACGGGATCTGTAGCTCTGCTCTGATCATTAGGGGCTCATTCTGCTCCTTTATCATCAAATTCTTTATCTCTGCTGCCCTTAATTCGTCATGATTCATCCATGATACCATGGCCTTTAGTTGTAGGTCCTCTAGCCTAGCATTTGGGTCCCACACATTCATGTCGGTGATGGCCATGTTATGCAAATAGAACTCTGTTATTTTTGCCTTGTCTTCTGATGAACTTTGGTCACAAAGGTCCATAAATTGTCTGTAATCTTGGAAAGGAATTGTGCCTTTCTATGCCAAATTCTTTATCTAAAACTGTAGCCGTTGGTCCTTGAGGTATAATCCATATGATTTTGTTGGTGTTCTGCATTGCAGTGCCTCCATGGACTAGTTGGCCATGCATGCCAATTGTGTATCTTTTTCTTGCAACTATTGTTTAGAAATTCATTTTCTTTTTGAAGGTGAGTTTTTGTGATTTCTTCTCTATGTCTAACAGCACTTAGTTCTCTGCCCATTTATCTGAATTGATTTTCCATATGGCCAATATCCTTAATTCCCTTGGATTTGGCAATTTGCATCCACCTATGGCTTCTTATTCTTTCTTTCTCCAACTCAAAGAAAAGTGGGATTGCAAATTTTTGTGGAATGATTCTTCCCCCCTCAAGAAGATTGTAGTAAGAGCCCAAAGTAGGTTGGGGGTCAGGTTCTTGAGCCTCTGTTGCTTCCTCCTTTCCCTATGACTATCCTTCTAGTCTTTTTTCAAGTTTTTCAGTCTCCTGCAGTCTTGACAGGGTCTGTTGTAGAACATTTTGTGCCTCTTGTAGGAATGTTTTTAAGTCCTATAGTTCTAGTTTTTCCTTCCATGTGGGATATTTAGGAGTCCACTTTCATAAGTGATAGGTGCCTTGGAAGGGGATTCCTTCCATTGGCTAGAGGGTGAATCTTCAATAACAATGGTCACTTTAGAAGAAGGTCTGGGTTTCCCTTGTTTGATCCTTGTGCTCTTCCTAGCCCTGAAATACATTAAGGTCTGCCTCTTCCTCTTTTGTTTTGGTTTAATTGGGGTGCTTAGGGAAATGAGAGCAACTGCTACCTCTCTTTCTAGGGTCTCAAGGGACACTTCAGTCTTTTCTACCCCTTTTTCTCCTACTTCTATATTTTTCTCTATCTCTGTTGCTTTTGTTTCCTCCCGTTCTATTTTGGTTTCTTCTGTTTTGGTCTCTTCCACCTCTCCTTAGTGTTCCTCAGTTTCTTCCCCTTCTCGTCCTTGCTACTTCTGCTCCCCACTATCAGAAGGACTTATATCATATGTGAGGGCCTTTATGTCATCTTCTACTATCATGTTTCGGAAAATCTCCCATGCTATGGGGATTGTGAAGGTATGGAGGGCTTCTTCCACTAAAATTTTAATTAACCCATGGTGAGCTAGCTAGTCAGGACCTCCTGCCCTCAACTTAATGCTGGAGTCTATGAGGGACTATAGGAGAAAATAGGGGATGCTAAGTTTCTGCGGTGTTGGAGTGTCCATGCCATATCTCAGCTCATGGAGAAGTATAAAATGGTATCCATAGACTATGCTATACCTCCCTTCATAGGAAATATATTTGATGATTTCGTAATTGACCTCATCCCAATGGTAGGGTATGCTTGTCCTTCTAATGCCATTTTTGTCTTCTATAGGATGTTCATTGTTTTGGAAGAAGTTTTTCTTGGCAGACTGTCCAATTGGTTTTTCATCTTTGCTCCAATGTAATCCAAGAGAAAGGGTGGTAACCCTACTAACAAATTCTGTGGTGATTTCCATGGAGATACCTCTGAAAGTAATAGTGGCATGGGTCCTTGAGTGAGGAACTAAAGAAAGGGAAAATTCTTGAGCAACTTCTTCATTAAACCCTCAGAATTTCTCAAAAAATGGCATCCAATTTGCTCTGGAGAATATGGCTACTACCTGGGGATGTTCATGGATCCTGGTTGAATTTGTGGGCTCCTTCCTCATGAATCCCCTTGTAATTTCTCTTATACCACCTTTGCACACCAAATGATGGAGACAAGAATTTTGAAGAAAATAGGAAAACAGAGAAAACTGTGTTTTTTTCTTAAGATAATAGGTATATTTTTTTTTAATGTAATTCCTCTTCTTATATGGACTCAATTCCTCCTTAAAATTATATCATTCCTTACACATATTGATAATCAAGTTGGTTATGCATAGAACCTATATTCTCAAGCCAGAAATTGAGCAAAAACCCCGTGTTTTCTCCTTAAAAACAACTTACTACCCCTCTTGTAGAACTGCCTATAGGTGCTCTTGTAGAAATTGTAAGTGCTCCTGTAGAGTGCCGATAGCAAGGGGATGGATGAAAGTGATGGGGAATGATGGTTTTGAGGTTATGGGGGTGACAAAGAGCTTGTTGCAAGTAAGTGGACGAGGATGAAATGAAAGGAAAGGTGGTGAAGGAGTTTCGAGGAGGAGTACTTATTTCTTCTTTTAGATATTTCTGGTGAGGGGGTGAGCTGGAAAAAACATACGCTGCCATATTTATAACATTGGTCCCCACTCACCTTGTCATCATGCTTTCCTCCCCCAATCACCTCCTATCATTTCATCAGAGTTTGTAAACCCTCCACTACCTATCCTTGGGATTTTTATCTGAGTTTGACTACATGCACATGTGGTGGCAACTCCGAATGAGCACAGTCAACTAGATGAGGGTGGCCAGTTAACTGGCCACATTTTTTCATTCAACCGTAAAAATCTCATTCACTTATGCATATTTTTCAATTACACCAATGCAACAGAAGATCGGGTTAGTCACCTACCTTTGAGTCGAATGTATGTGTTGTGAGGCATTCTGGCTCCTTTTGCTACTGCATGCTTGTATTTCCTTTGCTGCATTCCTATATTTCCTTTGCTGCATGCTTTTTTCTTCCTGATATGTGGCTAGTTTTTTTTGTAGGTATCCTCTGGCTAGATCTAGTTTCAGATGTCTCCTTCAATCCCATGGTTTCACTTCTTTTGCTGTTGTGGCTTGATTTTAATGGGATCAACTGCTACAAGAATTCGTATAGGAGCTCCTATAGCTGCTACTCCCTTTATAATTTTAGTTTATTTTTTGTGCTAGGAGTGGTGAAGATGATGCTAGAGGTGCTGATGGAGAGGGAGAGGTGCTTGGCAAGCTGCAGGTGAGATTTGAGATGTTGCTCCCTTTATTTTTTTTTTTTTGTTTTTAAACTGCTTTCTGTGTTTCCCTCTGATAGGAAGGCAAGAATGATGATGATGATGTGATGTAGGAGTGAGATTGATGGCAAGGAGGGTGGATTGTTGTAGGAGGGTTTACATGCTCTTCATGAAGCTTCCCAACCCTTCAGTACTTTTGGAACCATTTTTGGCTCTCGGTGATTTCTACAAGAGCCTCCCACAGAAAACACAGGGCCTCCTGTAGAACACAATTCCCAAAAAAAGAACACAGTGGGGTGAAAGAAAGGTCAAAAATGATGGAGAAGAGTGTGGAGAAGATGAAACAAGCTTTGTAGCATCCTCTTTTACTCCCCGTTGTCCTCCTGTGACCTACAATGAACATTAAAATTCAATTTTCTTTTTCTTCTTTTCTTGGTATTTTTTTTGAAAGACAACTAGGGCACCTCAAGGAGGTTTTCACCTTGATTTCCTACCCAGGGATCTTATTCTTTTTTCTATCTTTCTTTTTTGCATCATTGGGCCTCCTCAGAAGAGTTTTTCAACCCATTGATGGGACTGAGGCACCTCATGGATGTTTTCACTTGAGTCCTTATTATTTTTTCCTTTTTTCTCTATTTCTTTATAGTGTGGAGGCTTAGACATGCCCCACTACCATCACTGTTTTGTTCATATCTTCAATGAAATCTATCTTCGAGAGGGTCATCTTGTAAATTTTCAACCTATGTCCATTGACAAGCATGGGGATGGATTTCTCACAATGGTTCTGATCCGTATGAACCTTTTTCATTGCATCTTTCCATAGTCTATGGTCCCACCCATCTTGTCCTCAGCTTTCTTTTGAAGTCTTTATACCTTGAATCATAGAGCAGTGTGCAATCTCCCTCTTGGAATTGCTTCTCCTTGATATTTATATCATGCCATATCTTCCTCTGAAGCTAAACTACCTCTGTGTGGAGGAGAGCCTACAATATTTGTTCATCCAATCCATTGAGTTGGAGTAGTCTTTGTTTCTATGCATGGCTAAGGTCTAGGTCTAGTTGAGCTGCCATACATAGTGTATTGTATTCAAATTCTATTAACAGCAAAGCCTTCTTCCCATAGACTAGTTCATAGGGTGTGAACCCTGTGGTGGTCTTCCATGTTGTGTTGTAGGCCCAGGTGGCCTCAACTAATCACTCTGCCGAATATTTCCTGTCGTTGCTCACTACCTTGGTCATAATTCCTTCCAAAGTTGTATTAGTGACTTCCACCTACCCATTCACTTGTGGATGGCAAGTGGTGGATGTCTTGTGCTTGATTTTATGATGTGTGAGTAGGTATCCAATCAAATTGGAAGTGAACTGACTGCCTTGATCTGTGACCAATTCTCTTGGATACCCAAACTTGTAGAATATGTTTTTTCTTAAAAACTCAACTACTTTTTCCTCTGTTGCTTCTTTGATTACTTTTTTTGTACCCTCTTTGTCAGGTAATCAGTGCACACAATGATGTATTGCTTATGTTTTGAAGGAGGGTTGATAGGATCCAAAAAGTCCATGCCCCACTACTCAAATGGTTGAAAGGTCACTCGAGGTTGCATGGGAATCTCATCCTTTTGAGTAGGATTTCCCATCCTTTGACACTGATCACTTTGGCTGGTGTATCTCCTCACATCTTGATGAAGAGTGAGTCAATAGTAGCCTGCTTGCAATATTTTGAAGGCAATCCTCTTTGTTACAAAATGGCCTCCACAAGGCCCGTCATGACAGGTTAGGAGAATGTCAAACACTTCCTCTTCCCTGACACATCTTCTCAAGATCTGATCTGGGACGTGTTTGAAGAGATTGCGCCCCATCTAGGTGAAATGGGTGCTTTTCCTCGTAATCTTGCTCTTCTCCTTTGAGGACAGGTGTGGTGGAAACTGTACTGAAACCAAGTAGTTTGCTATATCAGCAAACCATGGAGAGAGTAATGAGATAGAAAATAGGTGTTCATCAGGCAATTGATCATCCACCATTCCTTCTTCATCTACAAGAAAATTTACTCTAGACAAAATGTCGTCAACAACATTTTCTTTACTAGGCTTATGGACAATGGTCAAATCAAACTACTGTAATAAAAGCAACCATCTAGTAATTCGAGCATTTACATCTGGTTTGTTCATTAAATATCTAATTGTAGCATGATTAGTGTGCACAAAGGTTTGATAGCCTGTGATATAATGTCTGAATTTGTTTAAGGAATGCACCACAGCTAGGAGTTCCTTCTCAGTTACTGTGTAATTTAACTCTGTGTTCGACATTTTTTTGCTTATAGAGTATATGGCATAAGGTAGTTTTTCATCAGTTTGTCCTAAGGCTTCCCCTATTGCATTGTTTGAGGCATCTATGTGAATGTGGAAAGGTAGGGCCCAGTTTGGGCCTCTCAAAAATGGGGTAGTCACAAGTTTTCTTTTCAAGGTATCTAGGGCTTCTTGACAGGTTTCAATCCATATAAATTCGACACCTTTTCCTATAAGACCAAAAAATGGAGAGGCTAACTTGATGAAATCTTAAATGAATCTTCTATAATATCCAGCTAAGCCCATGAAACTTTTGACATCTCTCACCTTTTGAGGAGGTGGGACCCTTTGGATGATGGCAATTTTTTTGTGGTCCACCTGCAATCCTTGTTGAGATATTGCATGAACTAGCACGGTCCCTTCAGTCATAAAAAATTCACATTTTCCTGGACTAAGGGATAGGTTCATTTCAATACACTTGTCCAAGACTTTTCCTAGGTTAGATAAAGCTTCCTGAAAGTTAGAATCATAAGGAGTGAAATAATCCATATATATTTCCACTGCATCATGAACCATTTCAAAAAATATACTCAATACTGTTCTCTAGAAAGTGGCTGGAGTATTGCACAAACCGAAAGGAAGAACCCGATATGCAAAGGTACCCCAAAGACAAGTGAAAGTGGTCTTATCTTGGTCTTCCGAGCTGATTTGGATATGATTGTATCTGCTAAACCCATCGAGGAAAGAGAAAAATATTTTCCCCGCCTGACCATCTAACACTTGATCTATGAAAAGAAAAGGAAAATGGTCCTTTCTAGTGGCTTTGTTCAATTCTCGATAATTGACATAGATTCTCCACCTACCATTTTTCTTTGGCACTAGTACCAAAGGAGATACCCATTCACTGTCAGAGATCGGGTAGATGAATCTTGCATCAAGTAATTTCTGTAATTTTTCCTTAACAATGTCTTTAAGGGCTGGATTCATCCTCCTTTGAGGCTACCTAGCTAGTTTTCAATCTTCCTTAATGTATATAAGATGAGTACATACTGAAGGGTAAACTCCCTTCATATCCTTATAACTCCAGGAAAAGGCATCTAAATGTTTTCTCAATAAGCTCACAACTCCTCTTGGGAAGTCGATAGGGATGGATTGATTTTCAAGGTTATGTATGGGCCAAACTCTATATTCTTAACACAACGAGAAGCCAGATCGACCACATAGAGATAAATTAAGGGATTGTTTTGGGTTTCTTTCACTATGTTCTCTAATTGCAAGGTACTAGGGGGTGGATTTTGAATTAAATTATCAATGATATCATCCTCATCTTGCAGTTCCCCCCCCATGGTAGTTTGTAATGTACAAAGTGGGGCAAAGTAGACTTCATCCACGTCCTCCTCCTCCAACTAAAGAGGTAGATCATGTTCTAGCAAGGGTTCAGTAGGAGGGTATAGGACTAATTGTTTGGACATATGCTCATTCTTGATGGTCATGTTCCCATCCCGACAGCTGATATAGGCATCTGCAGTAGCCAACCAAGGTCTTCCCAGGATGAGAGGATACCCAGTGAGCTTTGCCTTTACCTGGAGAAACAACAAATCAGCAAGGTCCTCCAAGAATCAATGGAGACCATTACATCTTCCACAATCACCTTAGGGGTCACAGTGGAGCAATCTGCTAGTTGTAGTACTGTCATGGTCTTCCTTAAGGAGCCCTAGAGGTTGAGTTTGAGCATGGTGTCCTTTGTCATCATATTGATTGCAGCTCCCAGATCAATCAAGGTGTGTGGGATCATGGTGCCAATAATTTGGACATCAACTACAGGGCTTCCGCGGTCTAGATATTTCAGACATATTACCTGCTACAACATCAGGTTGGACACTTGTCCTATGACATTGATGGTTGGGGTATCTCTCTTGTGCCTGCCTGGATGCCTAAAGAAATTCTCTTTGATCAACCTATTGTAGATAGGCACATATTTTATGGCTTGGAGAAGTGGTATCTTCACCCACAACTGTTTCAATTCTCCTAGAAGTTCAGTTTCTTCTGGAGTAGGTTGTGTTGTTCCAGATAGTCTCTTAGGAAAGGGTGGAATTGCTTTAGGTTCACTTTCCTCTTTATCTTCCTCAACCTCTCCAGGGGGAGGTTGGCTATCTGGGAGAACCTTCCCAGATTGCAGGTTAATCTCTTGAATCTCCATAGCATAAGTTGGGCATGATGGTTCCCGATTGTATACTTGCTAAGCCAATCTATTGTTTAGGTTCGGGTTCGGCTGGGTAGGCATTTGGGGTTGCCTTGGTGGAGCATGAGGTAATGGTTGTGGTTGAGCAAGTGGTGGAGGAAAAATAGCGGGAAGAGAGTTGTACTGCGGCCTCCACCCCTGATGAGATGCATTCCACTAAGGTTGTGGCTGAGCATAGGATTGAAATGAATGAGTAGTTGGTTGGGCATGATATTGAGATGGGTAGGACCAAGGAGGAGGCGTGGAATAGGAAGGATGTGTAGGAGGGCCCAAAGAAGGTATTGAAGTGACTTGGTTGGGGATGTAGTATGCTTGAGATGTCCCTTGCATCCCCTGCTCATATCTTTTGGGTCCAGGTGGTTTCCTTTGGTTCATGAAATAAAGTGGTTCAGTGGCTCCTTCAAACCCCTTGTATACAGTTATAAGTCTAGGCAAGGAAGGGCACTTATTTGTAGAATGATCTTCTTCATAGATTGAACAAAACTCTATAGAGTTCAATGGACATTCATTCCTAGGATGCCTCCTAGTGCACCTAGGACATAAAATGGCCAAAGCCCTCTCTGCTCTTCTTGTTTCCTTTTAATATGCAAGGTATCTATTTCCATCGCAAGAGTCTACAACATCTCACTCTTGAAGTCTTCCACCATGTTTCCAAGTTCACCTTTTATGGATGAATTGAAGGAGGAGGTACTCGCTATGGATTGACTCCCCCTACTTCTCTTTCTGGCTGCTCTAAAATGGTTTCTAAAGACAATCTTTATGTCCTCATAAGGTTGTTGGCAAATGTATCCCCCAACGAGTAAATGGAGGGTGTCTAGAAGGTCTTTCGAAATTCCCCTGAGCTGGACCAACTTCAAATATTCATGGTCAAGTGTGCACCTGGCCCTTTTGTAACTGAGTTGGAACGTCTCTTCATAATCTTTCAAGGATTCATCACTTCCCATGGTCATTCGAAATATTTCTTCCCTGGTATATTTTGACCGACAATAGTCTTAGTATTTGTTGTTAAAGGCCTACCGCATCTGAGCCCAAGTTGTGATGCTATTGCCAGATAACCCCATGAACAAGCGCAATGTTGCATCCTTGAGAGTAGAAGGAAATAGTTTAAACTTTTGCTCATCGTTTGCATGGTCATAGGTTCGACAAATGACAATAAACTAAAACAAGAAGGTGTCAGGATCTTTTGTGGTCAAGCCATGGAAGCGAGGTAGGGCTGAGGGACTTATATTCTACACTTTGGTGTCCCCATTGGTGTCCTAGATGGGGAAGGTACCCTATATTCTTTCTTCTTTCCCCCTAGCATTTGTGTTTTCAGCCATTGTCTCGGGAGGGATGTTTTCCTCTTCTTCTTCCCCTATAGGTTCTTCAAATATCTCTGGTTATTCATCTAAAGGTTCTTCTTGATCACTGCCACCAAAGAAGAGAGAAGGTTGGCTATGTGATGTAGTGGGGGCATTGGGCAAGAATATTCCTGAATTATCTTTGTTCCTACGAGGCATAAAATGAAATATTTTTGGTTGGTTTTTGTTTTTTTTTCACTACTTGTACCTGCAAAACTGAAATTGATTGAACAAATAAATTGCAACTAACTAAAATGAACTTGTTGAAATGAAATTGTAGAACTGTAAAGGAAAGGAAATGAAATGCAGAACTGGAAGTAGGGAAATGACTAATCTACTTTTGCTGAAATGAATTTGCTGAAATGAAATTTGTAGAATTGAAAAGGAAAGCAAATGAAATGTAGAACTAAAAGCAAGGAAATCACTAATCTGCTTTTGCTGAAATGGAAATTGCATAATTGAAGAGGAAAGCAAGGAAATGCAAAAACTAAAAGAAACAACTACTCTACTTTTGCTGAAATAAACTACTTACCATAATGTTGCGATAGAAAATAGAAGAAAGCAGTAATCGCAACATGCTCTGACACTTCCACGGCAACGGTGCCAAAAAGTGGTGAGCACTATTATTGTAGCAATAATGTTGCAACTCTTGGGCTTCTTACTTTACTTGTATTGTCCCGATAGTTCGTAACAAACTTGGAAGCGATGGTGTTGTATGCACAAGTACTATTTCTTACTGCAGGCTGTCACTTGGTTAGCTGGTGCAAGATCACTAGGAGCTCAAGACAAATTCTATGGATTCCAGAAGAAGCTCTATATGTGATGAAAAAAAGGAAAGCTTACTCTATAGAGGCTACTTTACTTGAAAAAAGGAAAACAATACTGAAATGTAAAGCAAACCTAGTAAACCCTACTTAACAACCTAATCCTACATTTTCAGAAAGAGAGATGAAAAACCATGAAATGAATGCCATTACCTACTCAGGAAGTAAGCAACATCTACTCAACCTATTTCTATAAGTAAATGAGCAAAGAAACATTTTTTTGGTTTTTGATGTATTTTTATGTGAAATTGTCATGCATGTAATTTATTTGATTGTGAATGTGGTAGAGATTAGGTGGTGATGGAGGGTATTTTTGGGACTTTAGAAGATGTAGGATGGTGTGTATGGGTCCTAGGAGGTCTCAAGTGGCCTTCTGGAGGCTTTTCCTGCAATCGGACTTCAAAAATAAGCCTATAAGAAAATCTATAGGAGGCTGCAAGGGATCTATAGGAGGTCTGTAGGAGGTCTATAGGAGCATGTCGAGAGCATTTTTGAAGGTTTTCAAGGTGTGGGAGTGGGTGGAAAGGGTAGCTTAAGGCTTGGATGATGTGTTAAGGTTCTTAGGGGTCACCAAGCATTGCTATGAGAGGAAAAGATGGTTGGGAGAGAGGAAGAAATCCTATGGAAAAACACAGAAAGCTAAGGCAGATTTGAGGTGAACATTTGGGTGACCTGTAGGCATACATCAGGAATAGAATGTGATGGTTGGTAGGCTGAATTTTTGTGGAAAGAGATTTGCTACAAAAGGACCTGAAAATCAGACAAGGAGATCAATCAAGCAAGGAAACTAAGTACATCAAAAACATAAATTTTCATCAAGCTAATCTAGACTATGAGCTATGGAAAGAAATGCTAAAAAATGCTATAATGAGAGAAGGCATGGAAGGAAACTTATTGCAAGATAGAAATTAGCATGGTGAAAGAGATCTAAAGCAAAGCATTAACCTTCTAACAAACTACAGCAATAGAAATCCTATGGAGAAGGCAAATATGTGTTTTTTGTGGCAGCAAGAGGGTCTTGGCCTCAGTTCATGGTCCCAAAGGGAGGAAAGGAAGCCAATGCTCTATTGATTGAATTTTATATCTTATTTCTATCACTGTTCAACTTGCTATGGAAAACAAAAATGGAAACAACCTTCTAAATCACCAAAAGCAACCTATTCTTAACCAAGAAAGAAATTCATCTAACAACAACTAATTCATAAACTGAAACAAGGCATAGAAATACAAAGAGGAGGAGCTTGGCTGCTTGGATTGGACCCTAACCTAAGAGCTTCAGCCCTTTGAGGTAACTCAGTGCTAGCTCAAAAAGGATCTCATAGGATTACATGAAATTGTCAACAAAAGTAATATAGAAGTTGAGCAAAGCGAAGCTACAACAAAAATTTGAAAATTTGACCAACTTCCTAATGAGGCCCTAGGCCTTTCTACTTATACAACTGAATCTCTGAATAGATTCCTTAAAATCAAGGAGGCTTGGCTCCCAAAACTCAATATAAACATAAGTTATCCTACACTTGCGCGGCTGCCTCCTAGTGCATTGATTTGGTTGTTTGTGCTCCGAGCTACATGAAGGAGAATTCGAAATGGGGAGTCATAAATGAGTAGGATACCCTCCTATAAATCCTCTTCTTTGCCCACTTTGAATTATTGCTTCTAATTATCCATTAAATCTTTGTCTTTGTCTTCAAAATTCAACAAAAATTTGCATTATAACACATACTAGACTCCATGGCAACATAACCAACCCAACTCACTCCATAAGCATAAATATAATAAAAAAACATGCAATAAGCTAAGAGAGTGTTTGATTAAACTATGTTAGGAGGCAAAATGAGCCCATATAATTACCCACTTATGGGGCTCATCACTTATGTGAAGGGTCCTTGATTATATATATATATATATATATATATATATAAATATTATATATATATCCTATCAAGGACCCTTCACATAAGTGATGAGCCCGAGCCCATATAATTTACCCATTTATGGGCCTCATCACTTATGTGAAGGGGTCCTTGATAGGATAATCATATATATATATATATATATATATATATATATATATGACATATTATTGAAGGGTTTGATAGGTATACATATATATATATATATATATATATATATATATATATATAGACATATTATCAAATACCTTAAAACAACCCCTTTGCCTATTGTTTTCTAACCAAAGGGGGATGAATGGCCAATGGGGGCCTTGGAAATCCATGCAAAGTCAGTTAGTCACTTAAGAAAGTGAGGTTAGGAGTGGGTTCCTTCTGAGAACTTACTCTTTACTCATCAATAGTAACTATAAATGTAAGAATTGAATAAGATGAATCTAACAAGTGAAAGGGTGATGGTCATAAAGTGAAAATTGTGGGAATAGGAACTCTAGTTTATGATACATTTAATACAATTGTTATCCTCATGACACAATGAGACTAATAACTTAGTAAAAAGAATATAGCCTAAAAAAATCATGATATAATTATTTAATGGAATTTTTAGGTACATGATATACCAGGATCCATCATTGCTACTATAGAGGTGTTTATGGTCTTCAATCAAATATATAAGGACTAAGACTCTATAAACATGAGGGATTTTAACCCACATGTATAAGTATCTAAGCCAAATATGTTTAATATTTAAACTATTGGAACTGACTTCATAAAAATAAAAATAAACAATGTTGAACATGATTTACACTACCCCGAAATGCATTAACTTTAGTAAAAAGATATAGAAAAGAACATTGGTGGTCGTTTCCTTGCTTGAAACAAATATATAATAATGTTACAAGAATTCCCTACATAGAGGCATTTCCATAATTATTATCACCATACAAATAAACCAAAACATAAACATAACTAGGAGGATATAGAGAATTACAATTGGGAGGTTGATTCCTCTTATTGTGGGGAGATATTGTCCTTTCTGGTAGTTTTCTTGTATACTGGACACAATAGTCTCTACACACATATTAGATTACCTTTTAATCATGGCCAATGCATGCGACAACCTTCCATATAGAAATTAAATTAATGCACCATGTCCATAACACTCCCTCTGATCTCACACACACATTTTGGTTCAAAACGCATCTTCAATACCACAAACCACGATTTAGCAGTACAAAACAATATTCACAATTATGTTCCCTTCATGGCTGCTTTAGGAGAATCAGGGTGGAATATAGAATATCCTAATGCAAGATATGCTAGCCTAGAATTCTTCAAAAATATACTACTTTCACCACTTCACCATCCTAAATCCATTTTTGCAGGCAGAATCCTATATCACCCTCTTATTTGTTTCCCCCTTCACACATATCCCTTCGCTAGAGTGTCATCTTGTTTACTTAGTATATTAAGCATAATTAAGATGGATTTGGAAGTAATAAATTTCAAATGAGTTGCCTTAATGTTAACAAAGTTCCAAGAAGACCACATATGATCCTCCCCTATAATCAATTTCATTAGGGTGCACTAAAGGTATAATTCATTGATTCACATGTGTCTAATCCTTCTTGGGGATGAATTTCCATGTTCCCATTCATTTTTTCCAAGTGGGGTTACAACAACATACCCCCCACCCACATTTACTTCACAAGTCATATAATCCAGGGATAGTGTATACAATTTTTTGAATGACTATAAAATAATAAATTGATATATGAATAAGAAATGATGGTTATTGCATTGGAATATCATTTATTGGTGAAAATAAATATGATCTTATCAAATACTATTTTCTACAACCATCAAAATCCACTCCCCTTGTGTAAAATTTAAATTGTACTTTACTAAATGAAACCCTAGCTAAGAATATTCTAAAATACATCAATTTCCAACCAATTGAGTGCCATAAGAGGGGTGACCCTAGCTATAAACTAGTTCCATGAGTCCAATGGAATAAAAATTTTCCCATCCAAGTTGTTGTTTGAATTTTATGGACAGTTGTAAATTGCTTCCAAGAGACATTTAAGGACATATTATGATTTTTTATGGTGGTATAACAAACAAACTACGTAGGAAGAATGAGTTATATAATCTTCATCATTTGTGTTTTTCTAAGGCCCTTGTGATCACATTGCCCAAAATTGCTCGAGCTAAAAAGTAACCCCCCTTGTGAAAAATTTACATTGATATTTACTGGAAAAACAATAGCTTTGAATATCCTCAAATAAATCAATTTTTGACTTACTGATTCCTAGGAAGAGGCGTGCCTAGTTGTAACCTAGTATTAAGAGCCCAATGGAATCGACACTTTTCCAATCCAAGCCTTCATTTAAATTTCATGGTGATTATCAAGTCACTTCTAAGAGTCATTTATGGAAATATTTTAGCTTTTTTGTAGGGGAATTAAAAGCAAACCATTTAGTAGAAATAATTTTAATAAGATTGATAATTTGTTTATCACCAAGGGCCATGTGAGCAAGCCGCCCAAACTTGGTCGAGCTAATATTTTCTAAAATGAAGTCCTTGTGAAAAAATTCATTTATCTTTACTGAACAAAAACCTAGCTTTGAAGGTCCTCAACTAAATCAACTTTTAATATATGTCATCCTGGGAAGGTGATGTCCCTATTTGTAACCTGATGCTACGAGCGAAACAAAATCAATAGTTTTCCCACCTAGGTCCTAATTTAATTTGTATGGTGAATTGAAAGTTGCGTTCAATATCCTTTTATGGATATATTGTTATTTTTTTCTAAGGGTATAAAAACCAAATCGAGTGGTAGAAAGGAGTTACACAAGCTTCAAAATTTGTGTTTGGCTAAGGCTCATATGAACACACTACCCATAATAGCTCAAGCCATTTTTGCAAAATACACCCCCTTATGAAAATTTTACATTGATATTTATTGAAAAAAAACCTAACTCTAAATATCCTGAATTAAATTAATTTTTAACCTATGGAATATTAGAAGAGGGGTGTCACTAGTTATAACCCAATCCTAGGAGAAAAAGTAATTTCACAGTTTTCTCTTGAGTCTTGATTTGAATTTTATTTCAAGTTGTAGGTAACTTCCAAAATTAATTTAGGTACATGTTGTGATTTTTGTTCGTGGGTATAAAAATAAATTCACATAGAAAAAGGGAGCTCTACAAGATTTAACATTGGTGTTTAGCTAAGCTCTATGTCAGCACACTACACACAATCACTTGAGCTATCATGTTGCAAAATACAGCCCATTGTACAAAATATGCATTTATCTTTACTAAACAAAACACTAGCTCCTAGGAGGGGATTGTCCCTAGTTGTAACCTAAATCCAGGAGTCCCATTAGAGAAAATTTGAGGTAAAAAATGGGCCTCTAAACAAAAATTTACAACAAAAATCAACTTTAAAAGAAGGAATATGATTCAATATGATGATGTCAATCATGGGAGTTGATTCAACATTTTTTTATTAAAAAGGTAAAAAGATTAGAAAAAAAACTAGTTTGTCAACTTATATCCCTACGATTTTACTCACATTTTGAGCAAGAGAACTCATTGAATGCCAAATTTATTTTTCATCTGAGCATTACCCATGTTTCATAGTCTCTATGGATCATACTACATGAAAATTGTGAAATACATAATAAAATGCAATTGCAATCACATTTTTTCATGTATATTAAATTTTTCTTGTAGTCAGGACCAAAAAAGGTATGAAATGTGGGTACTCGTTAGATGACAAACTAAATTATGCATCCAATGAGTGATCGTGCTTGAAATTTAACTAAAATCTTTAGGAGATAAGTTGAAAATATGAGTTGAAAAATAATTTTTCCTATTTTACCTCCAAAAATTAATGAAGTAATCTAATCTTATTCTATTATTTCCATTATTAATTTATAATATTCCTTAGGAGGCCCATTTTAGACCTCAAATTTTCTCTAATTAATGGAATCAACATTTTTCTCATGTCAATAATGATTTGAATTTTATGGCAGATACAACTCTCTTTGAAGAGACATTTAGGGACATATTATGAATTTTGTGCAAGGTTACGAAAATGAAACACCATAATTAGTAGAGATTAAATGTAATTTAGGAGAACAAATGAGATGCTATAAGGAAAATAATTTGTAAGTTGAATGATTGGTGAAAACACCAATAAATCAATCAACATGTGGGGAAAGGAACAATAATATATCTAAACAAATGCTTACTAATCAAAATGAAAATGCATCACGTCTATTCAATACTCTCTTTTCTAATTGTATTATAATGAATGTTTTATTGTTTCATATAAGTTTAACATCGATTGCTAGATTATAGTAGAGATAAATGAGAAACTAAAGCAATAAGAGAGAAAAAGCTTGTAAGTATGTATGACTTTCAATCAATATTTTTTTAGTTACAATTTTCATGTATACCTTAAATGGGGTTAGTTTTGGGGATCAAAGTTAAAAGAAATTGTAGGAATTTCACATAAAGGTGGGAAATTCATTTCCATATGAGTTGCATGATGCTAGTGGAAAACTCATTTTCATATATGAATTATATATTGTATATGGATGGAATTGTTATTTAGACTGTTGGGACATCTTGAATTAAATTGCAGCGCATAATTAGACAATGTAAATAAACATGTGATATTCATCTAGCATCACAAGTTGGAAATGTTTGTGAATGTATATTGAAGTGGAATTTCAAAAAGCATAGTTTTGTCCAATTTGAAAAACCTAGTTTTGTGGTGTGGAATTTGACAACCCTAGCTTTATAGAATTTGAAAATTCTATTTGGTGGCTAAAGTTTCATATTTTGATGGATGCCCTCTCAAGGGTTTGGAGTGTTTGACTTGTGCTAGATTGTAATAATTAATGGTGGCTAATGATAAGCATTGAAAACTTAGTTGATGGTTAAGGTGAATTAGGCATAGTTACCTCATTTTCTTCTAAAAGATCAACATAAGGTTGGGTGTGGAATCTCATCATCTTCCTAATTTAGAGGCCTTGTTTGAGTTGTGTTTGGATCCTAGTCTTGTACATGGGGGTGTGCAGGGATACCCCCCACCCCCTACAAATATTGTTGTAGTGAGGTTGAGGGGGGTGATAGATTGCGAGGCAACTCCCGCATTGAGGGTTTGGCGTAGTGCCCCTAAAAGATTTGTTTTGAGAAAATTGCCTTGCAAAATATTGTAATTTCGTAAACAATCTAGACCATTCATTAAGCATAATATATAATGGTAAATTTATGTTAATTTAGTGTTCTTATCACTATAAGGAAGCACTTGGTTTATATCAGGTAATTTTATTGCAACTATGTATTATTTTGTGTGAGAAAAGAGAGGAAACTGTGTGAGAGTGAAGAGGAAGTTATAGTGAATATGTTGTATTTTGTATCCCTTCATTTTTTTGGATAATATAAGAGGAAGGATTGGCTATTTCTCTATGGACATAACCCATATTGGGTGAACCACATATAGTTGTCTCTCTCTTTTTTCACGATTCTCTATTTTTCCAAAATGTTCGATTCATTGCTTTGTTATTTAATTTCTAACCCATAAGCTTTCTCTTCATGCACATTCCTTGGGATGTTATCTTTCATAATTATATTTATGAATGTTATTAGCTAATGATGCCCCATAAGAAATATACATAAGTGATACACTTCAAAGTGTCACACATAGTTAATGCGCCATAAGGTAACTACCATATGTGATAGAGTTAAGAACCAATGTATTGAAGCAACCATACAACCCATAACACACCATATTAGGTGTCATATACAGGTGATGTACCTTAATTAACAACACATATGTGATGCACATAGGAAATTAACCATGGCCATCAAGACCCATCCATTAATGCACATAAGTGACACATAATTAATGTTCTCACATAGCCCAGATAATCAAAACACCATAAGAAACACACATAATCTAACTTGACCATTGTACATAGGGCTACAATATATATGAGAAGATATGTAAGGAAATTCTACCTTCTATTAAACAGTCCCTAATGTCGAAAAGAGCTTGATCCCTACTTTTTTGTTAAAAAAGGTAGAGTAAACGTAAATATGAGAAGGTGGAGAGAATGGAATGAAAAATGCCAAGAGTTGGGTGAAAAAACATTGACATAGTAGGTTCAAATTTGACTAAATAATTACAAAATATAGGTAAACACATGATATTGAACTTACATCAAAATTTATCAATTTCCAACAATGTATATTGAAGTGGAATTTGAAAAAACATAGTTTTCTTCATTTTAAAAACTGTAGTTTTACGAAATTTGAAAACTCTAGTAATGTGAAATTTGATAAGCCTAGATTTATGGAATTTGAAAAGCTTAGTTGGTGGCTAATATGTCATATTTTGGTGGATGGCCTAAAAAGGTTTATAGAGTCACAATTGTGTTAAGTTGTATTAATATATGGTGGCAAAGGTTAGGTGTGGAAAATGTAATTGGTGACTAAGCTCAAGTGTGTATAGCCTCATTTCATCCTAAGAGGTTAATGTATTATTTATATCTATGCACATTCCTTGGGATGTTATATTTTTTCATTATATTTATGAATTTTATTAACTAATGATAAAATTTTATTGTTTAGATGATTGTGACTAATTTATATCAAACACACCATAGGGGAATACCATAAGTAACACATTTAAGAAACACACATATAAGTGAAATAACAAAGTAATGTCGGATAATAAATGTGAATAAATTATTCTCTTAAAATTCAGAAACATAATCAACACACAGTAGGATACCTACCATAATTCCAATAGTTAAGCACCAATCCACTAAAGAAATGAGCACTTGATCCATGGTTTGAAAGATACCAAAAAGGTAAAGGAAGAATTTCAAAATATCTACTTACATTTTAGAGATACAATCTTGTAAGAATTGTTTTCAAAATTTGAAACTTACCCAATTTACCTATATGCTAATAATTTGTTCTATTTAAATTGTTGCAAAAAATCGAACAAAAAGTACATAGAGAACTTAATAAATGATTTTCATATAGAAATTTTATTCCACCTACATGACATCAATTTCATTAGAATTATTTTTATTAGTGAGAAGAAAGTTTAGGTTCGCAAATGATGAGTGGCTTCTAATAACTACTAGAAGATAGAGTACTCTCCACCCAACCAATCTCTTAGCCAAATAGTTTAGAGAATCCCTTCCTACCTTCACCTAAACTATACTAGCTTTCCGAATTACTACCAAAACTTCTTTAACTTTCGCAACCTTACCCCCCCTCTTGCACTCTAGCAGCCTCTCTTAAACATTAATAACAACATAAACAATTAGATAAAATAAAATATTCCCTGTATCACCCAAATAGAATTTGTATTCAAAAGAAACACATAATAATAACTAAGCTACATGTATTACTTTCCTTCTCATACAAATAACGAATTTTCAATTATAGTTTCACCTAAAAAAGTGGTTCTCATACTTTATTTCTTAACATGCAAGTAAATATCAAAATTAATGACTCTTTCTATGTTGAGTAGGTTAATTTCTTATGCATATTGATGTCTTTGTGTGTGTATGTCTATATATATATGAATTATTCTTTATCTTTATTTTCATATTATATACATTTCTTTTAGGAATTATTATGATATATTAGCACAATAAAAATAAATTAAATTATAACTTCATTTTAAATTGTTATTATTATTATTAACTATAAAAATAATCAAAATTAGTCAAACATATATACATTTAGCAAAACATGTGACAAGAATATTAACCATGGAAATTTACGCAACTTTACCATGCAGATTCCTTAAACTAAAAAATCATAAGATTTCATATCTATAATATATATATCATATATATATTATATATATATATATATATATGATATATATATATATATATATACACACACACACACTCTAAAGCGACATCATTTTACGTGGAAAACAATGGAAATTCCAACACAATTTTGATAAAATCCAGCTAAAATTTTAGGAAATCTAGGTTACAGTTGCCATGCTTCAATATTTTAGGCCATTGGAAAAAATACTGAGATGGGGGTTGAATCAGTACTTTAAAAACTCACAATAATACTTTTTTTTTAAATATTGACATGACTTTATTGAACCCAACTCATGTATGTATGCAACTGTTGTAAAACAATCTAGTGTATGCTTAGTAAACTTGTAAAACAACTAATTCTTATCTATTAAACATAAACGAGAATGTAAGAGATTTATCAGGCATTCGATAAGCAGTAAGCAGGTGCAGTCAAAACATAATAAAGTATCACATATATGTAAGGCACATTAACACCATGATTTAGTGTAGAAACCCAATGTGGGAGAAAACTATCGATGTTGTGATCTCGTTCTTCAAACTTATTAATATCAAAAAATTCTTACATTATTTTATGCATGTTCCCACCTATTGAAGGCTACAACCTTCACTTTTTCTCCACCTCCTACTGGAAGCGAGCTCCAACTCCCTGATCTAATTACTAGCTACTATTGGCATGAAGCTTTGACTTCCTCACTGAAGGCTCCAACCCTCAGCAACATTCGTGGACCATGTTTCATAAATTTTGACACTTGATCCACGTGATTTAATAAATAACAACTTGTAAATCAACTAAAGAAAACACCAACTTAATTCAAACAGAACAGTGAGATCATTGTAACCAAAACACACAATTAAACTCATACTACTGCATCAACACACAAAATTAACTACAACCCTGATCGTTCATATGCCAACATGTATACACCACTTTACTTAAGGAAACCTGCATGTATACACGCCTTTTTGTAGAGAAACTTGTGTACAAATCTTAATATACTAAAAATTTGTAATTCTGAATCAGACACAGAGTTGACTAGAGTTGTTCTAAAATACTTTGTTAAGTTATAGAACCCACATACAATTAGCATCATCAATAATATTCTCAACCAATCAACATGTAACCAAATTCAACTTCACCATTCAATCAGTTCTACTTCAGACATTATCACTCAACCCAAATCAACATGAGGGCATCACTAACATATAACATAGATACAACAACACTCATTCGGTTGATCAATCATTTATGAACATAAACCATTCTTTTATGTATGCAACTTTGAAGAAATGAACCCAAATGTATACGTGACTTAGCTGAGACTAACATGCATACAAATCTGCAAATTTTAACCTAAAGTACGTAGCTCCTCAGAAAGACACAAATCGCAATATTCAAAGATAAAAACATGCATCAATAGTTATATCTAGTCAATCCATGAGTATATCATACAATGGAAACTCATTTCAGGTCTCATGATCCTGATCCATCATTGTATTCATCGATGCATAATTATTTTAGATCTATGTGTCAACTATGGCCCTTACAATGAAAATATACTTCATGTTGAAGTATTAATCAAAAACCATTTCACATTCACACTTATCACTTTGATCTTCACTTCATTTTATAGTTAGAGCCTTATTCAATACCGTGAGTCAAAACTACACTAGTGTCATTGGTAACCTTAGATGGGATCAAGTAACCATTACTATGCTTAATATTGTGGGTTAATACCATGGTAAAGATTGTTGTTATTATTAAATTAGTGCATCAACATGTACACCACTTTTCTTCTTTGTACCTGCATGTATACATGACTTGGCCTTGACAAACCCGCATATAGATCTTCAAATATTCACCTTTATCAAACTTCTGATTCTAATATGTAAACCTTTATCCCATAATTTTGTTATTCTCTTCCATCACTCTATCACCTATGAACTAACCTATGGATCAATCTAGTTACCATATACGTGTTCTGTTACAAGTGAGTTTCCATCAAGGACAACACATGCATCATAATGCCAACAAATATCCCCCTTTGGAATTGATGGAAATGATGTTGGTGTTGATCACCTCAACCTATAGAAACCTATTAGATATGTCAAATAACTATTATTCAAACACCAAGATACTCCCACGCTTTTAAATCAAGGGCAAAGCGTGGACCAAAGCTCCCCATTTGGATCCGATTTTCATTATACTTCCATGCTCCCCTTGAGCACATGCTGAATATTCATAAATGTTTTCAAATGAAGAATATGAACCAATAAATCAAATAAGTATGAATTTCCTATAACCAAGGACTCATAGACACATCAATTGCCCAACCAAGTGGGGATACATATTTGACTCAACCACCAAACCAAGTGGGATTACATATTTGAAATGACCTCAAAAGTCCATACATGACTGAATATGACAATTATTACATCATCAGTCTCCACATGATCTTTACATGAAATGATAGATATGACATTAATAACTAAGACAAAAAGTTCTTAATAGTATCATAATTCGTCAACCATAATGCCGCAAATTCATTATATTCAACAAGGCTTAGGCTCCCTGTGAGCCTATGATACTTGTTCATTGTTATCAACTCATTCTTTAAATCATCTTCATCAATCAGATAAATATCAATGAGAAAAGCATAACTCAATACCATATCAATAGACTGTACCCTTCAACACCATACGAAGAAAAACCAAAGCATAACAATCAGTGGCATGTCAGAGGTTGATCTTCCATCTATCCCACTATTTTTCTATCAAATAAAAACATACGTGACTTTCTGCAAAGAAACTCATGTATATACACAACTATACTTCATGAAAACCGTGTATAGAAAGCAACCTTTTGAATTTTCACTTGTAGACTGACCATATGATATTAACAACAAAATGAGGTAGAGACAACTCCCAATTTTTTTCTAATATATCCAAATGCTTATTTGGGAGTAGTTTTAGTAAATATATCATCAACTTGTTCTTCGGAAGAAACATACTTCAATTTAACCTTTTTCTCAAGCACTTGTTCTTGTGGAAAGTCATACTTAATTGGAATATGTTTGGTCTTGGAGTGCATAACAAGATTTTTCAAAATAGTAATAAAGCTTGTATTATCACAT
This sequence comes from Pinus taeda, assembly GCA_000404065.3. NCBI lineage: Eukaryota > Viridiplantae > Streptophyta > Pinopsida > Pinales > Pinaceae > Pinus > Pinus taeda. The sequence goes on along the minus strand of APFE030894015.1, from coordinate 31,802 downwards.
CATATAGATATGGGTAGATAACATTTTATTTGTATATATTGTAATTTTTACATCATCTAGGGAACTTGTGCACAACAAGATGTAGCAGCCACATATTCTTCTTCCACTATAGATAAGGCAATGGAACTTTGTTTCTTGCTGGATGCAGATACCAATTGGGGACCCATGTAAAATGTACCTCCACTAGTGCTTTTTCGGTGATCAACATTTCCAGCCTAATCTGGATTTGTGTATGCATGAAGGGTAATATATGCACCTTTAGGATAACATATACCAAATTCTTGTGTTCCTCCAAGATATTTCAATACTCTCTTTACTATATGGTAAGCATTTCTTTCAGATTAATCACATCAGTATTATTTGGAATAATTGGTTTACAAAATAATACTAATGTGATTAATCTGAAATACATGCTTACTACATTATGGATCACAATGTCCTAATATCTAACATTTTGTTTATTTCCTGAAGATCTGATTCCTTTGGATTAGCTTGGAAACATCCAACAATCCCAACTGTGTGCATGATATCTAGTATGGTACAGGTTAGATAAATAAAAATTTCAATCATAAAATTATACTATAGTTTGTTTAATGTGAGAGAATCATCATTAGAACCAAGGCTACATCCTGCCATCATGGAAATATATACATGCTTGTAATATTGCATCCCATACTTCTTCAAAATCTGCTTGAGATATTTTGTTTGTGAGAGAAAGATGCCATATTTTTCTTGTTACACTTGTATACCATGAAAATAGGTTAGTTCCCCAAGTAAAGACATTTCAAATTCTTGTTGCATAACAAAAACAAAGTATTGACTCATAGATTGTTCATTACTGGCAAAGAAGATATTATCAACATAAACAAAAATAATTAGCAGTTTATCATCATCAATTTTTGTGTACAAGTTGATGTTTGTGGACCCTTTTGTGAAACCTTTTTGTTGAAGATATTTGTCAAGAAGATAATACCATGCTTGCAGAGCTATTTTTATCCCATATAAATCATTTTTGAGTTTGCATACAAGGTTTTCATCATTCCCTAAAAAAAATCCTTATGGTTTTTCAATATATACTTCTTCTTCTAGATCTCCATTATGGAAATCATATTTTACATCCATTTGAAAAACTTCGAAATTTGAAAAACTTGAAAATGAGTGAAACATTCTTATGGCTTGAAGTTTGGCTATTGATGCAAATGTTTCTTCAAAGTCTATAACTTCATGTTGAGCATAATATTTACAAACAAGTATAACTTTGTTCCTAACGACCTCTCCATTTTCATTCAACTTATTTATGAATATCCATTTTGTCCTAATAACATTTCTTTCATGAGTCCTTGGAACCAATTACAATGTATCATTCTTTTCAATTTAATCAAGTTCTTCATTTATTGCCTTAATTAACTAGCTTGATTTACATTTTGTGGTTCAATGGTGGATAATATAGATAGATAACTAGGAGATCCTACAAGGGTTCTTCTTGTTTGTACCCCAGATTCCTTTTCTCCTAGACTTTAAGTTTCTGGATGATTATTTTAAACATACATAGATGGAGCCTTTTCTTTGTGTGATGTGTCTTCTTCTACTGATTTATTAGTTTCTTATTCTATATAATTGCAATTTGATGTGGGAAGGAATTCATCATCATCATCCTCTTTTGTTGATGTTAACTTTTTTGGATCTGTGCATGCTTCATCAATCACAACATCAATGAATTCAACAATTTTCTTAAGTATCATATTGTAACATTTGTATCCTTTACTTCTAGATGAGTAACCAAGAAGTACTCCTTCATCTGCTCTAACTTCAAACTTACCAATTTTTTCATCATTATTTTTTATGACACATTTTTTCCAAAAACTCTAAAATTCTTTACAACGGGAGGCTTACCATACCAAAGTTCATATGAACTTTTATCACTATTCACAAGAACATGAGCCTTGTTGAGAATATTTACAGTGGTATGTGCAGCTTCACCCCGAAAGGTGTCAGGAGTTCTAGACTCATCAATGATCTAAGATATTTTAGTTACAGATGCATCAAAATTACATATAATAGAGTAATAAACCATGGAACTTAAAAGCACATAAATAATGCAGAAATAATCAGAACACCACAATGATTTGATTACAGAGTTCATTGAATTGGGACTACATCTCTAGGTCCTACTAAATATTGGGGATGCCTTCCTTCTATTAGTGGCAAATAGATCAAAAGTACAAGAAACAAACAATGAAAACCCAAATACATCCAAGTTGGGAGATGGGCAGAGAATGGAGAGCCTAATTTCAAAAACAGATAGTACCACTAAACTCTTGGCAAAAAATAGTGCAACAATCCTATCCAAACACCTAATCTAGATAATCGGGCCTTCTGAAACCTTCGTGGAATCTCCCTGCTACTCAAGAAGAGGTTTCGGCCTTTTGCTAGGGTCAGGATCTGTTGTGCGCAATATATTTTGAGTATTCAGCTAGTCCTCTTCAATTTCTCCCTACAAAAAGAATTCTATATATAAGCATGGTGACATACCTCAAAATTGGGGTAGTTCTAACATAAGAACCCAATTTAGCAGGCATAATTAGGCCAGAAGGATTCAAGACAACAACCTTACCACAATAGTGAAGTCGCTCTCCAATAGAGCAAACCCATATCAACTGTGCATCAGTCTCGATGGAATATTTATCAGTGTTTCCAACTTATCGGTGGACAATCCAAGCGAAGACATAAGCATCATGTGATATACAGACCCATTAGACTTATAGAACACACCATACAAAATATCACGTCCATATCGTCCATAGAAATCACAATCCGCATAGAACCCATCAACATATCAACCCAACTCTAGTTCTCTACGATATGGAAGACCTACCAAGATTTATAAATCACAATATATAAAATTTTAGGTGAACCCCATCGCAATATCGCAATCGGCACCTATCACGAAATCGCAATTGATGCTTTTCTTCGGGGAATTTTGTAACACCGTCCCTGTTCAGTGATTGCGATATGCGATAATATCGCATCATAACCAATTCTTCATTGGGGCTGATTCCTAAGCTTTTTGTTCCTCCTCCAGCCTACGATATGCAATATTGCATTCGCAGCACACAATGCCAGGGGCCAATTCTCCTTAAGACACTCCTCCTTTTTGCCGATATATGATATGCGGGGCCAACTGGAAAACTTCCACGTGGCACTCCCTCATTCACTGAAACTTTGTCATATCATTAAAACTTAGCAATGCGTGGAAACCATTATTCTAAGCCACTAAATAATTACTATTTCTTAACTCATTCATTTCCTTTAATATTTGTTTCCTTTAATAGTATCCTAATAAAAAAATATTCCAATTTTTTATAATATTGATTTAACAACAGTATAAATAATTGTAAAACATTTCCACATAACAACTAATACCTAATCAAACCCTAATAACTAACCAACCCTAACAATGTATGAGTTACTATTTCATAACTCATTCATTTCCTATAAATCAATTTTCTTTATTTCGTTTATTTATTTTTCTCTTAATCAATAGTCATAATAATTCCAAAAATTATATGAAATTTACTTAACAACAAAGCAAATAATCAAAAAATTCCTCATAATAATGTTATAAACTGACTTACTATATAGACATTAATAATCATAATTAGACATTTCACATTTAATCCATTAGAATAATAGTAAAAGAGGGTCATGAAGAATTAATATAACTAGTCATATTGATATTTAAACTAAGGATCATCATATTAAATAAACCAAGTACATAAATCATATTTCATATTCTGAAACCCTAATCCTAGATCATTGAAACAAGATTACAAATTAATTTAATGCTAAATAAAAACATTAATAAAAAATTTAGAGAAACAATCCTAAGATGTTTATTTAATAACAATAAAATAATTATAACAAATTAGATAACATAACTCATCCACAAACAACTCAAAATAACTAAAGCTCATTAACCTACATTCTAAGTAGATATTTTCAAAATTTTAAATAATTTTTGCAATTATACATTTAAATCCATTAAATAAATATGATAATATTGGAATTAAATACATTAATTAGGTCAAACATAAAAATAAAATTTAATACACCAAATTATTTAAACATTAATAATTATATAGAACATCCCCAAAAACTAATCAAACCCAAATTTTCATAGAAAAATCAAATTAATTCCAAATTAAATCATTTATTAAACAAATAAATAAATATAATATAAATAACTCTTCCTAATATCGCATGAATCTGGCTGACTAAATCTTTTCTTATTGTTCCTTTCCAGAATCTGTCTTCTCTCTCTCTCTCTCTCTCTCTCTCATTGTTATATTATATATATATAATATATATATATATTATATAATATATATATATACACATACACACATAGATTTAGCATTCTACAATACCATCTTATAATTAGATTGTAGATAAGTCTGATTTAATAGGCCTTGGCACTTAATTCTACAATTTATTTTATATAATAACAGAAACTAACATTGGGCCATTTTTTTAACTTTCCCCCCCAACTAACTAACTAAACTAATTATTTATATTATATTTATATAATTATGAATATTTATATATTATCTATTATTCCATATTATATTATGATTTAATGTTTTTCATCGTAAATTATATATAATTAAATTCATAATACACATATATGTTGGGTTTGGAGCATGATTATTTAGAAGTCTTTGTTTCAGCCAGATGTATACCCTAGGAAGTTTGTACATCCCTCCACATGGGGGGGCGCGGGGGGGACTTTTCCCCCCCTGCGAGGGTTCGGGGGCCGATCCTCCCTGACGGGGGGGTCGGAGGCCAATGGTCCCCCGGCAGGGATTTCGAGGGTGGTGCCCTCGAAGCTAAAAATAGATGTAAAATTTCCTTGTGAAAGTATAGTAATTTCTAGTCAATCTGGGTCGTTCATTAGGCGGATGATCTGATGGTAGAACTTATGTTTACTTTAGGGTTTTTTGCCCTAGAAGGAAACCCCTCTCTTTATATGAGGGAATTGTATTGAGGTTGTGTAATTGATGTGTATTCTATGAGCGAGAAATAGAGAGGTGAGATTGTAAGACAAAACAAAGGATATTACAACGGATTTGTTGTATGTTGTGTCTCTTCATTTTGTTGGATCATAGAAAGGAAGGGCTGGTTGTTCGGGGTGGACGTAGCCCAAATTAGGTGAACCACGTATATCTGTGTCTCTCTGGTTTTATGCCTTTTCTATGTTTATATTTATGCAATATTCTATGTGTTCCATTGCTCTGTAATATATAATTTTCTAACAATACAATTATTTATTATTCCATATTATGATTTCAATTATCAAAGAAGAAGTTTTATATGGTTTTTTCATATTACATTACTAACTAATGTTTGTTTTATTGATCTTGGTAGTTATTTCAAACAATTACATTTTTTTGGAAAAAATATTACAAAAACTAACTTACTCATTAATTAACCAACCATTTATTCATATAATTATAATTAGGGAAATAGGCCTATTAATAACTAATTGATTCATACACTTGATTATTAAATTCAAATTTTACCTTTATTCAAACTTTGGTAATAAAGATAACAAATTTTTTGTAATAATTATAACAAAAGAATTAATTTTCATGTACCCTTTCTTCGGTTCAATCAGATTGGCCAGTCAAATTTAACCATTTCTTAGTCAAACCCAGTTTAATGTAGTCGTTTCCTAGTCAAATTTCACCATTAGAATATCTTCTCTCCCTAGTTAACATCCAACCATGATCTGATTCTTCAACTTGTCCTGATGATGAACCACACTCATTGGATCGAAATGCGTCAACAAAAGTATTGTAATGTGATACCTGCCAAATAAATCTTCTCAAAAACTAGATATGGATAAAAAAAGCTTAAATTCAACAATCATTAATCTTCTCTTCCACTATTAGTACATCCCCTGAAGATCGATTCACTTGGAAGTCCAAAACGTTGGCTTAATTAAAATTCATTAATAGGTTATTCCTCTCTTACCTAAAAATCTTCTACCCACCTGTATGGATTCATTATTTAAAAATGTTGTGTTCTCCCTGCTACCTCGACAAGTCAAACTCAACCATTGACTTGTTCTAACTTCGTCATCTGGACTCAAATTTCACTGTCATTCACACCGTTGGAATCATGATGACGAGCACTTTGATTCGATGCTAACTTTATCCAGATTCTGCCACTTTGAGTTTTGATCCTTTTACCATTCCACTGGTTCTTTGATGAAGATACACCTGGATGAATCCTCCCCATTAACAATTTTTGGAACACAAAAAGACTTTTCAATCAACTGGAAAGTGAGGAAATTTCTCCTTCAATTTTTCCTTCTACATCCCTTGAGCTTTGAGTGGATGCATTCCTTTGAAGCAAACACAGATATACTCCACATCTCCCCATTGTGAAGTTTTGGTCCTTCGGTCAAGTATGATATCTTTGAGAAGCTTATCTAGATACTTTGGTGCAAAATAATCCACTATAGGAATCTCTACAACCTTCTTAGTATACATAATCAATGGAGTTTCATAAAGCTTCAGGTTTTCCACATTTTCCACGGAGTACATTTGCATATAAGCAGGCAAGTCAAGATGAAAAGCATTGTCTCCAACCTTTGCCAATATGGTGAAAGAACCATATTTAATGGGTGTCAAATACTTCCCTTCTCCCTTCATTCTATCGTTGCTGATATGGAGCCATACCTTGTCCCCAACTTGAAACTCATCCTCAACTTGGTTCTTATCATGTCGAGATTTATACTGATCTTGGCTCTTTTCCAATTGCTCCTACACTGCGTAATGAATCTCCTGTATCATTGAATGAACTTCTGTGCTTTGTCCCTATCATCTCATCCATTGCCATCCTCCTCTTTCCCAAATACCATGTCCAAGGGATCTCTAGGTAGATAGCCAAAACATGTTTCATATGGTGAGCTATGTGTAGATGAATGTGCTACTCGATTGTATAAATGCTGCACATAAGGAAATTGTTCATCCCACAACTTGGGATATTTCCCACAGTAGCCTCACAAAAAGTGTACCATAGTGTGGTTGACAACCTATGTCTATCCATCAGTCTATGGATGAAATGTCGTACATATTTTTAGCTTGGTGTCCATCATTCTCCATAAGCTAGTCCAAAACTCCCCAATAAAGTGAGAGTCTCGATCTGGTGCAATAGATGTTGGAAACCCAAGATGGAACCAAACATGCTCAAATAAAAGAAAAGTAGCCTTCTCAGCAGTGACTTTCTTTTATACAAGGCATTAAAATACACATTTTACTAAGCCTATCCACAATGACATACAAATAGTAGTGACCTTTCCTAGACATAGGAAAACCTCCTGCAAAGTCCATGGACACACCTTCCCATGGTCGAATAAGAATATGGAGTGGTGTGTAGAGCCCAATTTTTCTATTAGAGGGATTTGAAACATAACACAACACACAACCCTTTACAAAGCAAGTCACAATTTTTTTTATGAGGCCAAAAACAAAACTGTTGCAAATGACATAATTTTTTATCAATTCCAAAATGACGAGACACAAGAGAGGTATGACCCTCTTGGATTACATGAACCCATTCATCGTTGGGAATGCACAATTTTCCAAGGTGGTACAATATATTTCCCTGCAAATAATAATTGTCCACTAATCATCCACAACTTAGTTTTGCATAGATTTCATGAAAATCAATATCGTTAGCATATTGTTCAGCATAACATTCTAAGGAAAAATAAACATTTTTCAAAACTATAGATACAAAAATAGGAGGTTTAGAAAGAATATCTACTAGTTTGTTGCTAACACCCTTCTTATATCTTATTACCAAATGAAATTGTTGGAGGAATCCCATCCATCAGAAGTGATGGGTTTGCTCAAGTTTGATCTCTGACTCAAGATACTGCAAGGTCTGATGATCCATGTGTATGAAGGTCTCCTTGCCGATCAGATAATGTTTCCAATTCTTTGCAATCCGGAACAAGGTGTACAATTTCAAATATAGTTTCTCATTATTTGGAACATCAAGCACTTTCTTTATGTGACACATATGTTCCTCCCATGTCCTACAGCACACAAGAATATTGTCCATGCACACAAGAATATTGTCCATATACACAAGAACAAAATGATCAAGAAAATACCTAAATAAATCATTCATTACCCTCATAAATGTGGCTAGAGCGTTACACAGTCTAAATGGCATCACCATCCATTTGAATATCCCCTACTTGGTTTTGAACACAATTTTCCACACATCCTTCTTGACAATTCTAACCTGGTGATAACCAATACGCAAATCAAGCTTTGTAAAATAAACAATATCTTTCAGTAGATCTAGCAATTAATTTATTTGATGGATACAATATCGATTCTTCACTGTGATCTTGTTCAAGGCACTGTAATCTACTCACATTCTCCATGTGTCATATTTCTTGGGTACCAACACGATTAGTGCACCACAAGGAGAAGTACTTAGTCTAATGACTCCCTTATTTAATAGTTCATGCACCTATTTCTCAATCTCCTCCATCTCGGTAGAAGCTATTATGTACATGCCAACATTTAGTAAAGGAGGATCCCCGTGCAAATGGATCTCATGGTAGATTTCCTCGTTCCGAGGGAAATAATCTCGATTCTTGAAATAATTCATCATAGTTAAAAACAATTTCAAATTATTCCTTTTTATGATCAGGATCACAACCTTTGGGAGCATCAGTTGTCTTGGCTTCTTTCGCCCTCACTACCATGAGCATGCACCCTTTACTGGAATTAACCAATCTTTTAATATGTCCTACACTAACTATTAACAATGTAAACTTTGAAACGAGAACTGATATTATTACCCATTTCATAGAGATAGCAAAAAAGTGACCTGATTTTGAAAAGGGGTGATGCAAAACACACACGTTTTTTTTAGAGCATATTTTTTGGCACATTAATTTTTTGTGTACATTACATTTTATAATGGTAGTGGTTTTCATGCTGATTTAAAAAACTGGGTATTCTCCATCAGACCCTTTTTTTAAAATACCTATTTTTTTACTTTAAATTTTCTAATGTATGAAATGCAAATAATTATTTTGTAAATTTAAGAATTTTTGAAGTGGTCATTTTCTTCAAATTTTCTTGTCTTTTATTTTAATTTTAATTTTTTTGTAGTAAGGTTTTTATTGTTTTGCATTTTTAAATTAGAAGGTCAATATTTTGAATTTTCGATATTCTACATATTTATACATCGTTAATTAATTTTTCAATCCACATGAAATAGTTATTTCTAAAAAACAATATTTTTTAACAATGGACATAAAAATAATCATTTTTAACATAAATATAACTAAAAAAAAACTACACGTTTTGATAGTTTTTTTCTAGAATTGACATGTGAAAATCACAATTTTTATACGAAAATTTTAACTAAAAAAGGTTAAATAATAGTTTTTTTTTTATGAATTTCATGTCAAAAAAATAATAATAATCATTTTTTTTTTACGAAAATATGGTAATAGCAAGCACATAGAACCAATAAATAAGATTTCAAAGATGCAAGAGAATTTTATTGCCTAGGGAACAAATCTCTAGTATCTCTACAAACAAGCTACACCAAAACCATAAAGAAAACTACACAAGTTACGAAACCTTCATAATTTTAGTTTATTAAGCATAGGTCACTATGTTTAGAGAGTTTTCGGCGAAATCACATAAACCATATTTTGTCGACGCGTTTCGAACCAACCAGTGTGGTTTATCATCAGGACAAGTTGAAGAACCAATCCAGCTTCGCTTGTTAAATAGAATGTGCAGAGACTCCAACGGCTATATTGCCAAAGGCTAATTTTGACCTAATGACCCAAGTCAAACCACTAACATTCTTGTTTTATTTAATTTATTATTATTTTTCGAAATAAGCTAAATTGGGTAAACAATATTAAAAGAATTCATTTGTTAATTTAGCTAATTTTATTTGTTTATTAATAAATGTATATGTATATCTAAAAACGAATAATATAATTTTATTTATTATTTTTAGAAAATAGCTTAAATAGGTATTATTATTAAAGAATTTATTTTTTATTTAACTAAGTATTTGTTTATTATATATATATTTTTTATTTAATTAATGTCCATAATTAAAAATTATATCAAAATTTCATTAATATAAGATTATTATTAGATATCTAATTTTAAATATTTTATTATTCCAATATTATTAAGTACCCTAGTCAAACAAATAGTATTCTTGTTATATTAAATTACTATTATTCTTAGAATTTAGTTACATTAGGTAAATTCTATAATTGAGGAATTTTTTGCTAATGTGCATGTTTATTAATAATTGTATATATATAAAAAGGAAACTAACTCAAACTATTGGTACATCATATTAATAATAGATTTTATTTATCATTTAAATCTAATGGTCATTTGTAAATTAGATCTTCTCTCAAGATCTAATTATATTTATTAAATAATCAATATTTATTTAGTAATCAATATATTCCAATAATATTATTCAAATTGTTCATGTAATTAGTAAATATATTATTACCTATGAGGGTTAAAAAATGTTTTATCTATCAAATATATATGAAATTAGGAAAAGGGACTCATAGAATGTTCTAGGCTAATAATTATTATTTCAATTCTCAAGGAATATTAGTAATTAAATATATATACATAGCTAATTGAAATTATGAAAACAAAAATCTAATGGGCCTAATGGTTAAGAGCATGCGTTTCCTCCTAAGAGGTCACAGGTTCAAAACCAGAGGGGGGTAGAGTATGTATGCCTTCATAGACTTAGCAGTCAAATCGTGCGTGGAGGTGGGTCCCTGTCCCCAAACACGGGGTCTCATACACCAATTTGGTGTCTGGCTTGGCTGTGACCTTAAAAATGGATATTATTATTATTATTATTATAACTATTTCATGAATATTATTAATCTAATTATAATATACCCATCAATAACAGAAAAGAAATAAGGTTAATACAATAATTAGCCCTAAATTAATTAATAACCCATTAATAACTCATACAGCGCATAATAATAGGACTAAACCATACTAATACTATAGGAGATAGGATTAAAGGGGAAAAAACATGGGAAAAAGGGGACCAACCACCGAAAACCAATCTTAATGAGAGCGAGAAAAGAAACCCTAGGAGCTAACAAAAAGGATGGAGGAGGCTAGGAAGACAAGGCTGGGACCCAGCAACTGCTAATCTTCCAGCCATCATCCATATTAAGATTGCTCGGCCTTTTCTCAATCTCCAGGGCCTCTCTAAATTTGCGATGGTGAAACTGTGCAACCTTGGCAATGACTTGAGTCTCTTCTATACATATATGATGCATAGTCTTCTCGGCATGCTCAGCAAGGGTTGAGGACTTGGTCGCACCATGTCTTAAGTCAGCCGAATGCTCGCTAATCCTTTGATTTATAGAGCGACCCGTCTCACCAATATAAGGGGTCCCACAGGAACAGGGAATGACATAGACGCCCTTCATGTCTTTAGGGTCAATAGGGTCTTTCACAGACCTGAGGGAGCCATGGATAGTATTGAGAGGTCTAAAAGTTGCAGGCACATCGTACATCCTCAGAATCATCGCAATCCTATCAGTGGTCCCTTGGATGTAAGGAAGGTTCACACGCATGCTATGATCCTTAGGAACCCTTCGGATTGAAGGCTCCTTCTTGGCCTTGAGGAAGGCTTTTTGACCGAGGTGCCTATTGTAACCATTCTTCTCAAAGACATCTAGGAGATGAGCCTTCTCCATTCCCAGGCTCCCCTCATCAGAAATTCTAACAGCACGGGTGGCAAGCGTGCTTAGAACCCCTAACTTCTGACCGGGGAAATCATGCGAAAAAGGATGCAAGTTTATGCGTCTTCTTTCTAAACACCTGATGAGAAAAGGAACCATCCATCTTCTTAGAGATGAGAACAGCCAAGAATGGAAGACAACCATTATCTTCTTTTTCCATCGTGAATTTAATAGCGATGGATTGGTTATTGAGATGACTGAAGAAGCGGTCCAGCTCATCAGGACCATGAGATGAGACAACACCAGTGTCATCAATGAATCTTTTCCAAAGATTCGGTAAGAGACGAGAGGAAGCCAAATCCTTAGACTCAAACTCCTCCATGAAGAGATTAGAGACGACAGGGGACAAGGGGGAGCCCATGGCAACTCTGCAAGTCTACTCATAGAAATCTCCCTCGAAGCTGAAAAAGGTGGAGGTAAGGCAAAGCTCAACTAATTTAGCCGTATCAGGGCCAGTTAGCTTATTAATTAGCTTCATCGCCTCATTGATAGGAATACAAGTTTAAAGAGAGACCACATCGAAACATACCAAAATGTCCTCGGGCTCAAGCTTAATTCTCTTGAGATCCTCAATAAAATAAGCTGAGTCTTTGACAAAGGACTCAGCTTATTTTATTGAGGATCTCAAGAGAATTAAGCTTGAGCCTGAGGACATTTTCGTAAGTTTCGACGTGGTCTCTCTTTATACTTGTATTCCTATCAATGAGGCCATGAAGGTAATTAATAAGCTAATTGACCCGGATACGGCTAAGTTAGTTGAGCTTTGCCTCACCTCCACCTTTTTCAGCTTCAAGGGAGAATTCTATGAGTAGACTTGCAGAGTTGCCATGGGCTCCCCCTTGTCCCCTGTCGTCGCTAATCTCTTCATGGAGGAGTTTGAGTCTAAGGCTTTGTCCTCTTCTCGTCTATTACCAAAGCTTTGGAAAAGATTCGTTGATGACACTGGTGTTGTCTGGTCTCATGGTCCTCATGAGCTGGATCGCTTCTTCAATCATCTCAATAACCAATCCGCCGCTATTAAATTCACAATGGAAAAAGAAGATAATGGTTGTCTTCCGTTCTTGGATGTTCTCATCTCTAAGAAGGTGGATGGTTCCTTTTCTCATCAGGTGTTCAGAAAGAAGATGCATACTGAGCAATACTTGCATGCTTCTTCGCATCATTTCCCCGCTCAAAAGTTAGGTGTTCTAAGCACGCTTGCCACCCGTGCTGTTAGAATTTCTGATGAGGAGAGCTTGGGAACGGAGAAGGCTCATCTCCTAGATGTCTTTGGGGAGAATGGTTACAATAGGCACTTCGGTCAAAAAGCCTTCCTCAAGGCCAAGAAGGAGCCTTCAATCCGAAGGGTTCCTAAGGATCATAGCATGGGTGTGAACCTTCCTTACATCCAAGGGACCGCTGACAGGATTGCGAGGATTCTAAGGAAGTACGATGTGCCCGCAACTTTTAGACCTCTCAATACTATCCGTGGCTCGCTCAGGTCTGTGAAATACCCTATTGACCCTAAAGACATGAAGGGCGTCTATGTCATTCCCTGTTCCTGTCGGACCCCTTATATTGGTGAGACGGGTCGCTCTATCAATCAAAGGATTAGCGAGCATTCGGCTGACTTAAGACATGGTAGGACCAAGTCTTCAGCTCTGGCTGAGCATGCCGGGAAGACTATGCATCATATATGTATAGAAGAGACTCAAGTCATTGCCAAGGTTGCGCAGTTTCACCATCGCAAATTTAGAGAGGCCCTGGAGATTGACAAAAGGCCGAGCAATCTTAATAGGGATAATGGCTGGAAGATTAGCAGTTGTTGGGTCCCAGCCTTGTCTTCCTAGCCTCCTCCATCCTTTTTGTTAGGTCCTAGGGTTTCTTTTCTCCCTCTCATTAAGATTGGTTTTCGGTGGTTGGTCCCCTTTTTCCCGTGTTTTTTCCCCTTTAATCCTAGCTCCTATAGTATTAGTATGGTTTAGTCCTATTATTATGCGTTGTATGAGTTATTAATGGGTTATTAATTAATTTAGGGCTAATTATTGTATTAACCTTATTTCTTTTCTGTTATTGTTGGGTATATTATAATTAGATTAATAATATTCATGAAATAGTTATATTAGATTTTTGTTTTCATAATTTCAATTAGTTATGTATATATATTTAATTACTAATATTCCTTGAGAATTGAAATAATAATTATTAGCCTAGAACATTCTATGAGTCCCTTTTCCTAATTTCATATATATTTGATACATAAAACATTTTTTAACCCTCATAGGTTATAATATATTTACCTAATTACATGGTCAATTTGAATAATATTATTGGAATGTATTGACTACTAAATAAATATTGATTATTTAATAAATATAATTAGATCTTGAGAGAAGATCTAATTTAAAAATGACCATTAGATTTAAGGGATAAATAAATTTATTATTAATAAATATATGAGGTACCAATAGTATTAAGTTAGTTTGAGTTAGTTTCCTTTTTATATGTATACAATTATTAATAAAACTCTAAGAATAACAGTAATTCCTCAATTATAGAGTGTACCTAATATAACTAAATTCTAAGAATAGCAGTAATTTAATATATCAAGAATACTATTTGTTTGACTAGGGTACTTAATAATCATGTCCTGACGATGAACCACACTGGCTGGTTCGAAACGCGTCGACAAATGGTTTCTTATGTGATTTTGCCGAAATTATTCTCTTAACAAGATTATGGATCACAGAAGTCTAAACTCCTTAATATTGGATTAATAAAGTATTTAATAATACAGATTATTTAATAAATATAAATTATTATATTTATGAAATTTGATATAATTTATTAATTTAATGGACCATTATAATTAAATAAATTATATATTATTAATAAACAAATACATTTAGTTAAATTAACAAATAAGATTCTTTTAATATATAATTTACCTGATTTAGCTAATTTCTAGAAATAATAAATAAAAATTATAATTTATTCGTTTTTAGATATACGTATACATTTATTAATAAACAAATAGAATTAGCTAAATTAACAAATGAATTCTTTTAATATATTATTTACCTAATTTAGGTTATTTCGAAAAATAATAATAAATAAAATTAAACAAGAATGTTAGTGGTTTGACTTGGGTCATTAGGTCAAAAGTAGTCGTTGGCAATATAGCCGTTGGAGTCTCTGCACATTCTATTTAACAAGCGAAGCTGGATTGGTTCTTCAACTTGTCCTGACGATGAACCACATTGGTTGGTTCGAAACGCATCGACAAAAGATGGTTTATGTGATTTCGCCGAAAACTCTCTAAACAATGTTATGGATCAGAGAAGTCTAAATTCCTTAAGGTCACTATGTGTTAAATATCATAGTCTAAAAATAAAATGAGTAACTTGCACCTCAAACTTACATTGAAAAGAAACATTAATACAAATGGTCCAATTTCAATTGAGAACTATAGTTTATTATAAAGAAAACAGAAAGAACAAACCCTTCTAATTCTAACTGAAACAAAGAGAAAATTTCAATATAAAAAACTCAACACCCATATCTAGATACATTATCACCGCATCTCTTTGACTACAAATCAAGCACTGGAGAAAATGTTTAATATAAAAACCTAAGCACCCATATATAGATACATCAACACCCCATCTTTTTGAGTAAAAATCAAGCACTCCTCTTTGTACACTAAAAAGGAGAGATGAATCAATCTATCTTGGTTTATGAGGAGCAATGAAAGGAATTTTTTTAATAATCTTCTAGTTTAGATCGACTAAATAAAAAGGTCTAATAACTAATCATTTAGTTCGGGTTGTTGTTTCTAAAAGTGTATGGCCCAAAGCTTAATTATGTCCAATGTCACTTCATAATCTAATGATATGTAAGAAATATCTCTTCCACTTCAATTAATAAGACACTAGAAACCTCACATACTCAAAACACACCTATTGAAAACCAATTTGATTCAATAGACCTAATCGAAACAAACATACAAGAGAATGTAAAAATGAACATTTGAGTATGCTCAAATTTTGAAATTTGTGATCCCAATTCATAATTCTTTATTTATTTCTATCTCATCAAACGTTAATTATTTTAGCAAAATAAAAAGACACCTACATTTCTATCTTATTCGAAGTTCATTATTTTTGAAAAAGAAAGAAACCTATGTGTTCATCTAAAACATGGAGAAGAGGTAAACCGTGTCAGATTGTCTCTTTTTCTTTCACAATACACACCAATAACCACTCTTTTTCGCTTGCCAAGACTATTTAGCATCAAAAAAATCTGACAATGGAAGATGGGCAAATATTGTGTCATACACAATGATTGGAAAATATTGTCTCATACCCAATGAGAAAAAGAATGGGAAGGAAACAAATAGATGTGGCAAATCCATGGGCGAAAAAGAAAAGTCATAAATACTAAACATATTGCAAATTTTTATAATTGCTTGCAAACCTGGCATAGATGCCTAATCTACGCATCATGAATAAGAGATTTAGATAGGTTATAATTCTGAGGAGAGGTGATGGATCACATATCAAACCAAAGTTGATATGAAACCTTATTGGTTAACCTTAGTCTGGTTTTTGTTGAGAAGGAATACCATGAAGATGGTTAGAAATAATCCAACAATGTAATCTAATCAACGTTTATGGATTGATTATTCATTTATATCTTAGTCAGAGTTAATTATTAAAAAACAAAAGAAAGAAAGAAAGGTGTTTATGGATTGATTATTCATTTATATCTTAGTGGGAGTCAATTATTCCAAAAAAAGAAAAGAAAGAAAGAAAGAAGGACCTACATGTTCATTGAGAAGGAACCGCTGAGTTGGATTCTTCACCTTTTCTTCTGCCATATTTGATGCATGTACCCACGCACTAGTAAATTTGATACATGCACTCGGAAGTGACTACTATAATATTTGGGACTATAAAGTAAACGTCGTTTTGAAAGTGGATTTGTGAAAATGTAAAATGACGGAAAATATATAAGATGGATTTATGAAGTATTAAAAAGGGACTCAGTAGAATTATATACTACACATTATAAATACAAAAATTTATTTGAAAATAAAAATGACAACACATCCTTAAGGGATAGAGCCATTCATAATTCAATAATAAAAGTCATTTCCAATGTAGTGTAATGTGCAACAAGGTCGCCTAAATTGCGGTGTTGTTTTCATGGAGGATAATCTCAAATGTAGCCACCGAGTTTGTAATATTTTTGATGTTGTTTTCATTGAGGATTTAGCTCAAATCTAGACGTCAAGATTGCAATAATCCCAATTTTGTAATTTAGGTATTTAAAAACTACATGATGGTTTTTGAATAGAAATAAATTATCAGAACTTCATAATTGTGATTTAAATCATAAATTGATCAAATTATAAAAAATCGTTTTTGAATCGAAATAGATTATTGGAATTGCAATTTAAACCATAAGTTGATCAAATTACAAAAAATTGTGTGATACATGCACCCATGTGGATTCTTCTTATTCCAGAAACTGAAATATAGACAATCATTTGCCTTAATGTACCAAACGATCTATACATCTACAACTACTATTGTGTAGAACATTCTTGAAATCCAATAAGCTCACATAATAACTTAGAACCAATATCTATTGTATGAGCTTCAATAATAACAATGAATATAGCTTTCTGCGACATAACACTTTGCTATCAAATCCTTGATCTCCTCTGAAGAGATTATCTAACACTTTGCTATCAAATCCTTGATCTCCTCTGAAGAGATCATCTGTTCCTTTCCAGCAAAATCATTATCCCTTGTCAAGAAAAGCAGACAATGCCACTCCTTCCTTTCTCACGTAGGTACACATGGACAATTCCAAAATCCTTGTTCTGCCTCTGCACCTTTATCATCATAATGCCTGCAAGGACATAAAGGTGTGACTAAGGTATCTTTATGTTCTGCCAAACCCTTAATAACAACAAAAGTAACTGCTTTATCAACACAAAAGTATGTGTCTAACCAGCGAGCACACTGTTCCGAAAATTTCCTCATTACTTCAACATATTTTTCAGAAGGTTCCACTTTAGCTTGGACTCACATCGGGTATTTGGATTGAGTCCTGGCATTTGCGAACGACTTGAGTGAGGCGATACTCATATTTGAAATGGAAGTGTTGATAACACTCGTCGCCATTTTGTTCTCCACGACAAATCCCCATGTGGATTCTTCATTTTTTCTTCTACTAGCAGATGAGGCGATTCTGAGAATCACCGTGTAGTGGGGCGATTCTCAGAATCACCTTGCCATCACTGGTGGTGGTGGTAGGGGGTGGCTGGGCGATTCTGAGAATAGCCCCACCACCCGGTGATTTTAGCCACCCAGTTTGTAATATTTCTGATGTTGTTTTCATTGAGGACTATGTATGGATCGATGATGATGAGGTTCTTGAATGTGAGCAGCTATTATGGTTCTTGTGTTATGAGAGAGAAAATTGGTGGCCAGACTCCATTAATCTGGCGTGGACTCTATACGGATTGGTTGTTATGAGGTTCTTGAATGCGAGCAGCTATTGGGGTTCTTGTGATATTGGAGATAGACAATTTTCTATGGAGTTTTTATTTATTATTTAGAAATTGTTATTGAATCGCTCATATGTATATAGTTTTGTTTGTAATTGGATCACCCAACATGTGGAAACCAAACACACATTATTCAAATTTCCAACAACACTGTTCTTGTGTAGAAGGTTCTTAAATTCTTTTTTTTTCTAGGTACAAAGTATTTTAAAATTCAAATTTTTTTTAAGCACTATAAGAAAACCTACCTCGATTATAAATTTCAGAAATAAGTTTAGAGTACTTTCCGTCCTTTTCTAGCTCATGCGATCCTGAAACTATGAAATAGATCGGCCACCTGCTGTTACAGTGGTTCTCGATGAAGTTTTCCTTGTAAAAGTAAATATGAGTTTTTCAAGTTTACTAGCTGTGGCTGAAAATTTATATGCAGCAGTAATAGGTCTAGTTTTTCAGAGTTAGAGGTCAAGTGGCCATGGTTAACTGTTCTGGACATTCTATGTAATCAGCCATATGGGCATGATTAGATGTGGAACCTTTCTTTGTAAAAAATATATCAAGGTTAGGCGGAAAATCTATATCCATTTCCCTAGCCCTTTTTAGGGCAACGGAAAAATATAAGTGATATTGAGTTATTTTCCCATCACCACCATCTTCTGTCATGATGCTGACATTGTAATGACATATCGATATCATTTTGTGAATGAATATCATTTTTGTGGCTAGTTATATTGTTATTTTAATCGTACAACTTTGATATATAAGGGTAAATGTTTTAAAGTTTTTTATACTTCAAGATCTGTAATTCTTGCTATTTAGTTTTAAAGTTTTAATAAATTTATGAAGTTTGATTGCTAATTTTTTTTTAATTTAAAATGGATTTTATTTTATTTTTTATTTATGAAATGGTTTTGTTGATTTTTTTTAATAAAAAAAAAATTAAATATTGTTATTAGTTTATTTATTTAATACTAAATAAATATATATATAATAATTAATTAAATTTATATTTTTATATAATAGAAATTAACCTAACATAGTGACCATGTACAAAAATTATATCAAAAATAATTAATAATATTTTACAATATATTGTTTTAACATAAAAGAATGGGAAATATAAGTTGTATAATGTAAAAAAAATATAAATAAATTAATAGTATTTTACAATATATTGTTTTACTATAAAACAAAATTGGGAAATAAAATTTTAGACTTTTTTAATATGTCAATGGATATCTATTGCATCATAAATGATTTGATTCGAAAATAAACCTAATTTCCATGAAACATTAATGTGTTTTTTTCCTCATAAACAAATTTGTTTGGCACATAAAAATTTAGTTTTACTAGCATTTTTTTAAAAGTTTGAAAATTGGCCCTAAAAAAAAAATAATCGTTCCAGTATCATCACTTTTTTGTTTTGAAGCTATATTTTGCATGAAAATTTCGTAGTAAATTTCGTAGTACTACCATTTTTAAAACACGTTCAAAATTGACCCCTAAAAAATAAAATCATCGTTCGAGTATACACACTTTTCATTTTTAGCACTATTTTTGATGCTTTTTTGGGGTTTTCTGGTGAGAGTTGCCGTTTTGAGTTTATAGTTCCCGTTTCAAAATTTACATAGATCAAGGCTAGCACTAACTTTTGTATGATGAGCTCTGACTATATGATGCAGGAGCATTCAGCTCAACAATATCATTGTATTTTAGTAGACATAGAGGCTCTTGTGTTTCAAGGAAGTTGGTTTCCTAAGTGTTGAATTAATGTAATTATTAAAGTTTTGATTGATTTTAATGAGAGAAGCTAGAATAGGGATTTAATTAAGTATAGTGAGGCATATTTGTAAATGTTCCCGAATGTAGGAGAAATGAGAGATTTAGGATAGTTGAAAGATTTGAGAATTAATTGTAAAGCGTAGATTAGGAGTTAGTTCATGATTTTAGAGATTAGAGAGGATCCTTAGAGATAAGGGAGATGTTTTAGGATTTTTCTGAGAAGCTTATGGATCAAAACCACGAATTGGTTATAGAATATTTTCTATAAATGTAAGCCAAAAAGGCAGAGAAAGAGTTAGTTAAGTCAAGTTAGATAGTTAGTGGTTAGAGGTGTGAGTTAGAGGATTGAGCGTCAGCCTACGGGCAGGTAGGAAAATAGAGGCTACCGATACAGAAGATCAGGCCAAGGAGAGAATTCCTATGTAAATATCTGTTTATTAATACAAACAACATGATTTTAGTTCATATGTGTGTATTGAGTAATTGGGATATAGATTATGTGTGATGTTGACTTATTCTGCATAACATACGTTATTGGTGCATATTCAAAGGTGTATACAAAGAAGAGTAACTCAGAGAGGTGTTACAAATTTATACACATAGACAACACAGGAGCAAGCCTTTAATGTTACAATGAAGGTGAAGGAAACATAAAGGTGCAAGCGAAGTTAAGCTCAAGATAAAGTTGTGTGGCAAAAAAACAAATGACTAGAACCTTGGAAGAAACCCAAACCACAGAAAAACACAGAAGAAAAAACATAAAACTGAAGTAAAGAGAAGAAATTAAAGAGAGTGCAACGATGCATAGGAGTCGTTGGATCTTGGAGATCAACGGATGAGATTATCAGAAGATGAGCAACCAAGATTAAGTCGTGTAGAATGGAATCAAGAAATGAACGACATAGATCAATTTAAGAGTTAGCAAAAGAGGGATCTGAAGGAGATGTTGTAGCCATCGATGGTAGAAGATCTATGGTCATCAGGCATTAAATAGCTCGAGAGTTAATCAAAGAAGAAAAGTAGGTTTACAAGTGAAAGTGGGTTATTGGACGGAGAAAAGGTGGTAAGTGGTAAGGGAGGAGAATCACCTGATTCCATTAAATAGCTGACACGCAGCACGTTGGAGGAGAGAGGAAACCACTTTATTGGGTGGGTAAATATTGTGCATGTGACTCACCCAATATCATTGTGGACCATTGGATCAAATGGGTTTTGATATATGGCGGAGGATCAGTGATTAATTTTGTTGATCGGGAAAGACATCAACCATCAGATCACAGGGTAAATATCTATGAAGGAGGTTGAAGTCGATAGGGGTTGGTGTAGAGTGGACCCGAAAGTTTATCAAAGCGAGTTAAATTTATTTGAGTTCCAGAGGATGAGTGGAGATCACGTGACATCCGTTGATCTGATGGCGTGAAATCAATGGTGGAGGATTGATCTGATAAAGGTAAACATCAGAAATTGTACAACGACCGAGGAAAGGTAAAGAGTTAATGTTTGCGTGTATTTATGTGTATTTATATTATATGAAGGTTATAATAGAAATAAAGTGGATTAATGTATTTTGGGTTATATCAGGTTTTAACGAAAGTCTAGGTCATTCTTTAATTAAGATGAGCAGGTAATGAAAACAAACAAAGGGTTAAGTAATAAGGTTAGAGATTAACCAAAGGTTATTAATGAAGGTTGAATAGAGTCCCAATCGAAAGGATTTATTAAGGGCTAAGACTATGGATAGTCAATTAAAACATTTCCGCATGAGATTAAGTGAAGGGGCCTTAAACCTTAATTTATGAAGGTTTGACTAGGCAGGGTAATTGAAATTCGTGGGGAAATGATATTATGCATTGTATATGCATACTGTGGGTAAAGTCAGCTTAGGTTGGCAACTTGAAACAAAGAGAAAGAGGTAGAAGTGGCAAAGTATGCACCAGTCCAAGGATGTGCTAGAGATGGAGATTGAAGAATTATGGCAGTTGATGATAAAACAATCCTTATGGAGGAGATTGACAGTAGCAGGAAGGATTATCAATCAGAACTTGAACCTGATTGGCAAGGAGAGGAATATGAAATAGAAAACAATAGACATACAACAACAACAAAGGTGCAGAGCATTCAGACAACTAGAGGACAAAGTATGGGATTCAGCAGAACATAGATGAGAACCACATGATCAGGAGATCGTGATTTTTTCTACTTTGGGAGTCTGATGCATGAGCATTCAACTTAACAATATCATTGTATTTTAGTGGACATAAGGGGTCATGTGTTTTAAGGAAGTTGGTTTCCTAAGTGTTGAATTAATGTAATTACTAAATTTTTGAGTGATTTTAATGAGAAAGCCTAGAATAGGGATTTAATTTAGTATAGTGAGGCATAGTTGTAAATGTTCTTGAATGTAAAAGAACATGAGATATTTAGGATAATTGAAGAATTTTAGAGTTAATTGTAAAACTTAGATTAGGATTTAGTTCATGATTTTGTGGATTGTAGAGGATCCTTAGAGACAAGAAAGAGATTTTAGGATTTTGTTAAGAAGCTTATGGATCTAAATCAGGAATTGATTATACAATCCTTTTGTATAAATGTAAGCCAAAAAGGCAGACAAAGAGTTAGTCAAGTATAGTTAGATAGTTAGTAGTTAGAGGTGTGAGTTAGTGGTTTGACTGTAAGCTTGTAGGCAGGTAGGAAAACAGAGGCCACTGGTATAGAAGATCAGGCTGATGAGAGAATTCCTATGTAAATATCTGTTTATTAATACAAAAAACTCGATTTGAGTTCATGTGTGTGTTGTTAGGTTCCTATACCAATAGGAGTCATGATTTTGAATGATTGAGATTAAGCCTTGTAATATTGTACATAACCTTTTCTTTCTGCGAATCTGTTCCATATTAAAAAACTAAAAAAATGTAAAGAGGGTATGTCGTAAAGGAATAATCAAAGGACAAAAATAATGGAAAGGTCAAAAAACATGAAAATATATGAATCCTGAAAGACAAAAAGAGACCATGAAAGTGTGCAAGTCGAAATGCCAATACTATTTACCTTTTGTGCATAGTAAATGATTGTGTGCAACTTATTACTCATGCCACAATCCATGATAGTCAAAATGTTTAAGCTTGGCTATTTCATGCTTTGAATTTTATTGCTTATAGTTAGAGAATAAAATCTAACCAAATAGTGTAATCTTGGCAGATCTTAGATAGGTATAGTGAATAAAAGGAGCTCATCAGTTTAAACTGAGCCCTTGTATGATATAAGGTTAGAATTAGATAGTTTATTTTTGTAAAGAAAAGAAAATATTGATAAGGGTTTACTAGCCTAAATGCACCCAAATAAAGTGAAGAAAAAAAAATGTAGGATGAGTAAGTGGGTAAGTTGTAGAAAGGTTGCAGAAATATCATGTCATTTTATACAGAAGGCTCTTATATCATTATTTCAAATGTATGATTTAAATATGCATAAGTGGTAAAAAAAACTAAAGAAATGGTTCACAATTTGGTTTACTTAACATCCCCTCATTCATTTTAACCCCTATGAAACTCACTAACTTCCTCTTTCACAATAAAAATATTAATACCTATATTTATTTAAGTCAAAAAGGCCAAAGCATTTCTCTGACTTCTGGTGGGACTGGATCCTTAGCTTGATGACTTGAGAAGGAAAGGTGTTAACTTTTGTCATAATTCACTCATCCCCCTCACAAAACCCCTCTTCCTAAGGTTAATCTCTTTTTCCAAGGAAAACCCTTTTATAAACATGTTTCATGTACAAAAACCCACCAAACACATTTATCCTAAGTACTAGGTATATGGAGAAACACTACCCCTTATCCCACAAAAAACATTAAAACCCTGCCCTCTGTCCCTAAACCCTCGTTAAAATCTAGATCAATCCCCTAAACCTGGTTCAGTCCTTAAACTAATCTCAAAACCACCGCAATTAAGTCCCCAGGCCCCCCATCAAATCACAACAATCACCCCTGCGCAACTCCCATCTCCTGATAACCATTTATCATCCCTCATCCACATCCAATGCCCCACAATCATATCAGGCCAACCCGACTGTTGAGCCTCAACCTTGCACCTTCCTATACACCCTCTTAGCCCTCATTCTCCACTCACTTCATTCATCCAGTGGTTAAATCATTGCATTATAGTCTAAAAAGGATTGTTTATATGGTTTTTTGACTATACTTATGACTGTTGTTTCGTTTGGTTTTTTTGTTCATGCAGTTGCGGAAACTTGTTAGTTTCCGCAGCCAGCACAAGTTTCCTCAGCCAGCACAGGATTCCGTAGCTATTTTCTTAAATGCTATGCTCCAGGTGTCCTCTGAAGAAATGAGCTACATGGGAAAGCTCCAAGTGGCGGCGACATGGAACGTGTCCCTTCAAATCGGCCAAATCATCCATGAGAGGCCGCGGTCAACCAAAGTCAAAGACAAGGCTAGCCAAAGAGTTCAGCGGTGGCACGTCACTGTTTTGGGCACGTGAATGATACGTGGCATAGTTCTCAGTTCACGAAGGCACCAGCACACCTGGAGATCGTTCCTAAAACATGAATCTAACAACGAACCACTCCGAAGATTTAAGAAACATGACGACAGTTACACTAGATCTCGGCTGAAGAGATCTACGTGTCTATGGCAACGCAGTTAATAGCGTAGAAGTTGTTAGTTAGCTGTAGTATTTTTGCATTATAAATAATGCGTCATTGAACGCTATGAAGAAGCTTTTTGATATGTATGAACCTTGAACTGTTTATGTAATTTCCGCGCTGTTGGTTATCTTATCACCCCAATGTTTTATATGCTGCTGTTTTAATACATGAGAAGACTTTTCCAAAGATAGATGTGTGATTATTTGATTGGTTGAAGTGGCAGAGGGCCCCTGCACGTTGAAGCCTTGTAAAGTGTTTATTTAGTTTCATTATGTTTTTGTTTTTATCATTAGCTTGTACATAATATGCTGTTTTATATTTTTGTTGTTCATATCTCCACCTGTTTTTTTAGAGTTGTAAACTGATCAGTGCTTTTCTGCAGGTTTTCTTAGGCAGCCCGGGCAATTTTTCAATCTTTTTGATAACTTTTGGCATATGAGATCATCTTGTCCTTCCTGCTAACATTCATTTTTTTTAAGTTTAAATTCAGCATTGTCCTTTTCAAGTTGTGGTTTGCTTGTTTATTTTTCTGCTACTTAGATATCATACTGCTCATCAATTTATTATTTATATTTGTGGTCAAATGACTATATCAACAAAGAATTAGAATATTACTAACTGTAGTGTGATTTAGTTGTCATATTGCTTACTCATGGTTGCTTTCCATAAAGTAGATTGAGCTGAATGGTAAAGGATTAGAAGAGTTTAAGTAGTGTGATTAGTTTCTTTTCTGCAATTTACATTTAGTTATCATATTGCTTGACATGTTCATG
>APFE030894008.1:0-20878 GCA_000404065.3 Pinus taeda | reverse complement strand
ACATCACATATCTCGTCATGTGTTCACAAGGTAAATTAGTGAACCCACTAGCTATCGATAAATAGTAGCATCCACTTCCTCACCTGAAGTGGCATCCTCCTTCCTCCAGTTGGTCACTAGTTCCCCATCACCTTTCCATACTTCCAACCGGAGGAAGTAGTGCATGATACCCATGTCCTTGATTTTAAATTCTCTTGCAAGGTCCTCCTTGCAAGATCTAATCAACTGCTCATTACTAGTTAAAATCAAATCATCAACATATAAGACAATAATAGGCAATTTAGCTTCTACCAAGATGAATAAAGAAGTATTACAATTGCTTGCTCGCTCTGAGAACAACTTGAAAGTGAATAACCTATCTTTCTACTCATTCAGAAGCTTTGACCCAAACTTAGTCAATTTCTTCCTCTTCTTGAGCCCCTATTTCCTTATGTAATTCCCTGATAAATTAGGCCCCTATTATTTACTAAAATCCTCAAATTGATTGTGAAATTCCCAAGGTTGATCATCTGATTGCATGCAACACTTGTACACTACTTACTAGTCTACGCTTGATGTTACATTGCCTTAGAATCTCCACCACAACTGGAGAACTCGAATTCTCTCCATGCACTAGCTATTTTGGGTTTATTAATCAGTTAACTAGATGAACACTGAGTTTGACTAAAGTCCCATTAAACAAATAACCTTCCACTAGTTCCTCCAATTGTTAGAACTTGTTTAAGTGAAGACAACTTGAAATAACTAACCTAGATTGCTAAAAATTAACAATCACACATGCTTAACTGAACTTTAACTCCTCTAACTCAAATTTATTGATCTAACTAAGTGACAAGAACCATGTCACCTCTATTAATTGCATCCAAGTTGTCTTCTAATGTGGAAATTCATTTTTTCTCAATTTAATCAAAGGAAAAATCAAATTGAGAATTTCACACTGCATTTTTCAACGCTCCCTCTCAGCAAGAAAGGGATTATCAACCACCTCTATTCTACACTTGTGGAGCTCAAACTTCCCTCTTGACAAGGCCTTTCTCAAAATTTCAGCATTTTGTTCCTCTTTCAAAATGTATTGTAGCAAAATTATGTGCCTCTGCACACAATCTTGTGAATGGTGATACTAAATATCTATATGCTTGGATCGATTGTGAAATACATGATTCTTGTAGAGCTTGATGAAAATTTGATTATCACATTAGATCATAGTTCGATCCATCATCTAGCCAAATAATCCCACAAGTATGTTTCTCATATTGGCTCCAATGATGTTTGAATTACAGCCATGTATTCAGTTTCTTGTGAGCTGAGCAGCACAAATATTTGCTTCTTGTTGTCCCATGAAATAGTTGCAGACCCAACACTAAAAATTCCACTTCATGTATTATTTGAGTTTGATGGACTCCCCACCCAATTTGAATTTGTGAAGCCACACAACTTCATTCCCTTTATCTCTTTGTACCATAGTCCAAATTGGGTTGTGCCTCTGAGGTACCATAAAACATGCTTAGTTTCCTTCCAAAATAATTTGGGTGTCCTAAACATAGCTTGGCTCAACTCATTGAATGCACATCATATATCTCATCGTGTGTTCACAAGGTACATTAGTGAACCCACTAGCTACCAATAAATAGTAGCATCCACTTCCTCACTTGAAGTGGCATCCTCCTTCCTCCAATTGGTCACTAGAGGTGTCTCCATGGGTTTGCAACTCTCCATGTAGAACTTATGTAGTATCTCATTTACATACTTTCCCTGACAGACAAACACTTCCCCATCGCCTTGCCATACTTCCAACCCAAGGAAGTAGTGCATGATACCCATGTCCTTCATTTCAAATTCTCTTACAAGGTCCTCCTTGCAAGATCTGATCAGTTGCTTATCACTAGTTAAAATCAAATCATCAACGTATAAGACAATAATAAGCAATTTAGCTTCTACCAAGATGTGATATAGGTTTTAATCTAGTAACTTTTTTTGAAGCCCAAACCAATGAGATAGTTATTGATCCTGGTGTACTAAGCACGATGTACATGTTTGAGACCGTGCAATGCTCGCTTGGGTCTGCACATATGAGACTCCCCATCAAATGTCTCAAAACCTTGTGGTTGCTCAATGTACACCTCCTCCTCAATAACCCCATTGAGAAATGTTTTTTTACATCCATCTAGTGGGTCTTCCACCCCATTTTCATGGAGAATGCAAGAATTGATTTAATGGATGAGTACCTTACTACATGATCAAAGGTCTCCTTATAGTCAATTACCTCAACCCTAGAGTATCCCTTGGCCACAAATATGGCCTTAAAATTCTATATGCTTATGTATACTACCTACTTAACCTTGAAGGTCCATATTGAACCCACAACAAATTTATTAGCTTGTCTTAGGACCACTTCCCAAACATTGTTCTTTACAATCGATTCATATTCCTCCACCATTGCATCAACCCATACAGGTTTCTCTATTGATTCCTCCAAATATTATGACTCAGTGTCAACAAGATTAGTCATTAGAGCCATGTAGCCAGTGTATCAATCATGACCTTCTCTTCCTACGCAAATTTGAAGGATCTCCGACATTCTCCCTCGCATCCTGCACAAGTATATTAGTTTTCTTGGTCCTTTTTCTACCTTCTCTGAATGGTTCTTCTTGAGTGGATGTCTCCACTCTCTGCTCCTCAATTTGTGGCTACCCCACAAATTTGTGAGTCTCCTCCTTTGGAGCTAAAATCTCCTCTTCTAGTGGGATGTGGAGCTCCTTCTCAAGAGAGCACCACATCGCTTTCTCCTCATCAACTTTTACATCCCTTCACACAAATTTCATTATGAGGGATGACAAGTACACATAATAGTTTCAAGAAGTTTTTGTGTAACCCATAAAAACCCCCAATTCTATTGTTGGCTCAAGCTTCTTCCTTGATTCATTGGAGGCATTGTGGTAGAAAGAGGCTCCAAAAATCCTGAAGAGTGACACATCCAATATTCTCCCCGAAAAAACCTTTATCGGTGTAATCATGCCGAGAATCAGACGAGGAATTTGGTTATGCAAATAGACAATTGTGTCATATGCCTCTACCCACAATATAGTGGCAGGCCTTTATAATGCAACATAGCCCTCACGGTGCCCATAATGCTATGGTTCCTTGTTTTAGCCACCCCATTTTGTTTTGTTTTGTGGAGTGTTGTCAACTCTTGTCAAATTCCTTCTTTCACATAGAAATTTTTGAATTCACTCGACACAAAATCACCTCCATTATCGCTCGTGAGAGCCTTCACCTTCTTGTTGATTTCATTCTCAATCAGTGCCTTGAATTATATCAACTTGGATAATGTCTCATCTTTCTTCTGCATGATCAAGCTCCAACACTTCTGTGAGAAGTCATCAATAAAATTACAAAATATTTATGTTTGGGAGTGGAGGCTATCGAGAAAGGTCCACTTACATCAGAATGGATCCCTTCCGAGACTGCATGTGCTTTGTTCTCCCGATCATGGAATGTGGATTTTGTGTACTTCCCCAAGGTATACCCTTTACATACATCTTGTTGGTTAAGTTATCATTTAGGGAGGCCAGTGGTTATTTGTTGCATAATCTTGAAGAGCGACACATCCAACGTTCTCCCCGAAAAAACCTTCATCGGTGTAATCATGCTGAGAATCAAACGAGGAATTTGGTTATGCAAATAGACAGTTGTGCCACATGCCTCTACCCACAATATAGTGGTAGGCCTTTATAATGCAACATAACCCTCATGGTGCCCATAATGCTATGGTTCCTTCTTTTAGCCACCCCATTTTGTTTTGTTTTGTGGAGTGTTGTCAACACTTGTCAAATTCCTTCTTTCACATAGAAATTTTTGAATTCACTCAAGACAAAATCACCTCCACTAGTGCTCTTGAGAGTCTTCACCTTCTTGTTGATTTCTTTCACAATCAGTGCCTTGAATTATATCAACTTGGAGAATGTCTCATATTTCTTCTGTATGATCAAGATCCAACACTTCTGTGAGAAGTCATCAATAAAAATTACAAAATATTTATGTTTGGCAGTGGAGGCTGTCGAGAAAGCTCCACATACATCAGAGTGGATCCCTTCCCAGACTGCATGTGCTTTGTTCTCCCGATCATGGAATGTGGATATTGTGTACTTCCCCAAGGTACACACTTTACATACATCTTGTTGGTCAAGTGCTCATTTAGGGAGGCCAGTGGTTATTTGTTGCATAATCTTGAAGGCGCCATGATGCAAATGACCAAGTCTTGTGTGCAAAAGTTCACCAACATCACGACTCCGCACTTTCTCCACCTTAGTGCTTAATGCAACATAGTCTTCCACATATAGCTTATACAGGTTCTTCACATGAACCCTCATTTGCTTCACCTATCCCATGGCTATGTGACTTAATAATGCTTTTCCTTTTCTAAAGATCACATCATAACCACAGTGTTTCAAAACTGCAAAGGAGATGATATTTTTATTTAGGCCGAGAATGAAGATGAAATCCTTGAACCTAAGAGGGGTGACCAAATCCCTTTGAAAAATGAATATACAAATCTTAGCTGCATTGTACCTTCTGTCATCCCCCATCTCGATGTGCATTTTCAAGTCTTCCTCCTCTAGGTCACTAAAAAATTGTCTACACCCTGTCATGTGAAACGATGCACTTGAGTCCAAGTACCACACACTCCCCATCATTTTTCTTACCATGCATGCGATAAGGGTAAAGTAAAGCTCAAACTGTGAAGCAAAAGATTCACCTACTCCTCCTTCTAAGTTCTTCTTGCTCGGATTTTTATGTGGACACTTCGTGGCATAGTGTCCAAATTCATGACAATGGAAGCATTTAAGTTTGGACAAATATTTCTTCTTGCCCCCTTGGCTAGATTCTGGTTTGGATTGTGATTTATTCCATTTTCCCCTTCCAACCAATGCAATTTTTTCTTCATCCTTGCCCTTGGATGAAGTCCCATCGCTAGTATTCCACCTTATTTCCTCATGTACCAAATCAGACCATAAGCATTCCAAAATTGGTATTTTCTCCCTCTCGTTAGTTCTTGGTAAGGCCTAGTAGGGATAGGCTTACCAAGTTAGCTTCTACAACATTAACACCAACCCCACCAAGTTGATCAAGAACTTGTGTGAACTTACTTAGATACTGTAGAATAGTGTCACTACAAAACTCACTCGCACAGTACGTTATATCCTCCATTGTGAGTGTACCGAACTTCGGTCAAAACTGCTACTCGCTTTACACTATTCCAACTCACTTATGGCCTAGAAGTGGTACTACATATCAAGTGCCAGATTACTTCATTGAAACTCATTTTTGAACTCTTGCCCGACACCACTATTGAAGAAGAATGCTTGATGTATCTCAATCAGCTGGATGAGACCCATTGAGATGCCACACTAGAACTCGAAGCCCATAAGTGTCAGGTCAAATCCCAAGATGACAAAAATGTCAAGCCTCATTCTTACCAAGAAGACAATCTTGTTTTACTCTATGATTAGAAACACGACCTCTTAGGGGCATGAATGCTTCAACCATTATGGATCGGTCCATATGTGATCACCAGAGCCCTCTCAAAAGCTACCTATGAAATTCAGGACTGTGAAGGAATGCCATCGCTGAGCCCCAAAATGGGCTCTATCTGAAAAAGTATTATGCCTAGTATTGCACTAGGCATGAGCTTTGTAATTTTATGTATTTATAAGTTTTTTCTCTTTTTGCTATGAATGGATTTTTGCAATTTTGCGAGTATTTGTCTCATATATGTTTCTCGTTGTGCAGATGTCTTCATCACCCTTACTATATGTAGGATATGAAGATGGTGCCAGTCATCACACATGAAACATTGCATCAATTGCTTGGGTCATTTACACACCTAATTTAAAACTACTTTGTTTCGGGGGAGTCTTTCTTGGCACCACCACCAACAGTATTGTTAAGTATATGTCTATAATATCACTTCTCACTAAAGCGTCATCTTGGGACATCTCCAATCATTAGGGGATTTTTTAGGTGTAAAATGGGCCTCCTGAGGAAATCATAAAATAATAGTGGAAATAATAAAATAAGATTAGATTACATCATCAAATTTTAGAGGGCAAAAAGAAAAACTATTTTTTTCAACTATATTTTCAACTTATCTTTTTATGGGTTTACTCAAATTTCAAGTGAAAACATTTTTTGGATGCATAATTTGAGTCTTCGCCCAAGGAGTACCCATGTTGCATACTTTCGATAGACCCTACTACACAAAAATGAGAAATACATTAAAAACAGGATTGCAAACATGTTTTTTCATGTATTTCTCATTTTTCTTGTAGTAGTGTCCATCGAAATTATCCAACATGGGTACTCCTTGCATAAGGAATTAAATTTTTCATACAACGAGCACTCCCTCTCAAAATTTGAATAAAACCTTAAGGAGATAAGTTGAAATACAAGTTGAAAAAATAGTTTTATTATTTTATTATTTTTTTTTTATCTTTTACCCCTTTACTCTAAAAATGGTGAATCATCCTCCATGGTTGACATCATCATCTTGAATCCTATTGGTTCTTATAAAGTTTATTTTGGTTGTAGATTTTTCTTAGGAGGCCCATTTTAGACCTCAAAATTCCCCTAATGTTGGCGTTCAGGTTAGACTCTCAACTTGTTGTTATGAAATTGAAAAATCATTATCACATTTGAAATCCAATATTGTTACGTCATTATTTAAGGTACAACTCTTAGAATGCCAATTTGAGTTTATTACATATGAACACATTCCTCGAGAATTTAATGCATTTGCTGACTCATTAGTAAACTATGTATTAGATTGACATCTCTCTTGTTTATTATAGATACATGCATGAAAGTAAATATTTACATAGTTAAAAATTTACAAAAACATTAAAAAATATTTACATCATAAAAGTGTCAATCTCTCTCTCTCTCTGTCTCTCTCTCAGTGTGTCAAATCCAGTGTTTCACATCAGAAAATTCCCAAAACTTGGATGTTTTAAGTGCAAAATAGCTCTATTAAGGCTTTTTATAACACCTGTTGGCTAACCCATGCTATTGCTAAGAGTCTACTACTCATTAAATCTAAAAAAGACTGTAGCTAACCTCCTAAGAGGAACTAGAAATCACTCAAGCAAATGGACGGTGTGTCGCTGCAAATGGGAAGGAATCTCCCTCATGGGAAGAGGAGGAACACCCATGCTCAGGCCTTTGAATTTCCTCAAAACCTTTCATAGACTCTTCACATCATCTCCATCTTAGGAAGCCGCCACACCCGCACCAGCTCCAGGTAGTTGGTCCCCTTGCCTTGCTTAGCGAGGCATATCCACAAGTCGCACTGGTGCCACATATTCGTCAATCAAGCGCTTCATATTAGCACTTGCTCATCTATAAAATCAAAAACATTACATAAACATTAAAAAGTTAAAAAATACTTTAAGTACTCTAAGAAATCTTCTTACCTTGAGGCCCCTAATGACTACCAGGTTGCAGCATCAAATCTCGATCTCCTATAAAGTCCATGCCTTCATAAGCATAGTCATCAATCATCATAATTTGGCCATTAAGCCACTCAAAGAAGTCATATTCAAATAAATGTCGGATTAAACCCCCCTCCAGTAGGAGGATCTAGCTAAGCCCATCACTGTTTCCTTGGTTCTCTAGGATCAGCCTGACCCAAGCTCATTTGTGGCCTCATCACGGGAACTCTCTCAAGAAATAAGGACACAATGAGAGTACCATACACAAATTTCATTTGGGTACGAGTCTTACAGGCTATCAACTCTTCCTTTAGCTGGCGAAGAACTGCCTCACACTAGTTGTATATTTGAGGTTGTAAGTAGTCAATAGAAAGTAATAGATGAGCCTTCGTCGCTACATGAGGAATCTTGGACCCCACCAAGCACATGATCATCCACAAAATGGCCCTCATGGGCCTTATCCTGATCTGCTCAATGGGGACCATGATGCTCACTAAACCACTGCCAGGTCTGCAGTGAGTTTAGACCAACTCGAGCATGGTTCGTGGATCTGTCCTATCTTCGATCAAGTTCACTGGTGCACCACTACACGAAAAACCTGTCAGAAAGTATATATCATCTCTGTTGATTAACAACTCTTGATCCCCGATCCGGAACACCCCTTGGTGTTCATCCCACCGTTGGATTATCTAACCCAGAAGTTCTTCCTGACCCTTCATCAGGTCAAGCCTTGCATACTTCATCAAGCCACATCTTCACAAAGAAAGTATGCATGTTGGATCATTTAGCATATGTAGTTCCTCACTGTCATGATCTCTTTCTCTCCATAGGCTCATGATGATGGCCCCAAAACTACACAAAATCACCCAAAAATTAGTCAAAATGATGGAGAAATGACAAATAAATCATATGTTAGGGTTTGAAAGTGTTCCCATGCTACCTAACACCCCTCCTTAGGGCCAACAGGTCATGCTAATGCAGACCCGCAGGTCGTGAAGGGCGTTTAACGCTCCTTTAGACCTAGAAGGGAGTGTTAGTGCATACCATTGACTAGGTGTGGTGAAGTAAAATTATGAGTGCGGACACAAATGATTCCTCTAGCCCGATAATGGGTCTAGCCACAACCGATACATTCTATGGAAGATTTCCTTAGGTTAGAACCAATTAAGAGGGATACCTCTTAGTATGCTTATCCCGTTTTGGTGATTACCTTGCTTTCTTGCTCCACCTATCTCTTGTTTCCGTCTTCAAACACCTGAAACAAGTAAACAACAACAAAAAACAATCGTGATAATAGAAAAATTATAATTCAACCTATTTAACAAGTTAGGAAACATTAAGCCATGAACATGTAATATTACACATCATGTAGGAAATCAATTGATAGTTGCATATATATTGAATCAAGAAGAGATTACAACCATTGTCTTGATGTCGTCGTTCTCCTTCGATAAAACCAGGTTCCCACACACTTCCATTAGCATTCCATGATGGCTTCAACAATGATAGTTTTGAGGCTCTTCCATTGAGGCTTCACACTAAACCAAATTCACACTTCTTCCTCACACAACTAGAGAGATACAACTATGAATAGCTTGTTGTTTACTCCAAACTTAATTAGCACCAACACACCAATATTAACACTACAACACTAGCTTGTGCTTGGGAAAATGGACGTTTATATAGCATGAATGGATGGGAGATGGTTCCTCTTCTCATGGGATAAGGTCTTATATTTTGAGGCAGTTCCATCCTTATAGGGGAAAGGAGCCCAAATTGACATCCTTGACCCCATCTGGCTAAACCATTTACCAAACATCTGTTACGAAGCTTCTAGAGCTGGAAGCCTCGGCTCCTTATTTAAAAAACTTTCCATAAGAGGACCAGCACAACTGGAACAAAGCTCAGCCACTCTGGTCTGTGCTAGGGACAATGTTAATTCATGCATATCAGCACGAGAAGGACAAGGGTCATTAGCACCGGCCTTGTAAACTGGGAAAAATAGAATATTTGGGTGAAATGGTGCAAAAGGGAATTGTTCTACTCATGAAGAGGGACACAATGCGAGTTTATTCATGAAGGGAAAGCATGTAGGGTTCACTATAGAGGTCCTCTAGGATCAAGGAATCGAGAGTACAGGGACAATGGCAAAATTCTATATAACATATGCCCCCAAAAGCGTGAAGGCCGAACTAGAGTGAGGGATGAAATGCTTTCCACTGTGCAAAAAAGGTAAAGTGCATTATCCAATTCTTGAGGAAAAATAGGTCAAAATATTTACAAAACCTAATATTTCATGAAAAATTGAATAAAAGGGAGGAAAAGTAAATATTTTTTACCATTTAGTATTTTACCTTGATGTGAAAGACTTTTTACTCACTTTTGCCTTAATTGTTATACAACAAATTATGGGTGATCCGAGAGGTCATTCGTCGATCCGCTAGTTACAGGTAAGATCCAAAGCCCTAAGCTTCACTTTCATACCATGTATTCCTATTTTTAACCATTTTTAAGATTTTTGAGGGAGGATTTGTCAAAAAAAATTCACCCTTGGTCGACAAGACTTCCGGGTACAGAATTGTGTCGGCCGAGGGTAATTAAAACGGCCTATCGCAACGTCAGCACAATTATTTTTAAAACAAGCGTGTTGGGGCCGTGAATAGGGAAAAAACTAATTTCCCCTCAAAACCACCATTGGAATTTGAAAATTATGGGTCAAAAATGATTATTGACTTAAATCCATGGTCTTTGCAATAAAGAATTGTTGAAAATGGTAGGTTGGAAAGAATGTGAGCACAAGGATGCGGACACTGAGGCACTGAATGATCCAAATTGCTTGAACTCTTTAAGGCATTGTGGGCTCCTTAAATTCTTTCTCACACCAAGGATGTCAGCCTAACCTGAGTTTCTTCAGTACCTGATTAGTCTCTGGGACATAAATCGGGAAATAATCATCATTGGTGACCAAGAGCTAGAGTTAGAAACTTCAGACGTATATCTCATCACAGGACTGTCCCAGAGAGGGGAACTAGTCAACTTATATGAGCCACGACCAATTTGGGCAAGCATATCCATGTTTCTTGCCAAACATTGCCCTGAAGCCCTCAAATCCAAGAGTAGCAAGATTGATATTTCCATCGTTTGAAATCTAACACTGAGAGTGCTACTGTTGACCATCAATAGAGTGGTGGGGCCCCAGGCAATGCATGAGACTAACAAGTCAAAATTCCTATATGCCATCGAATTCACAGCATCGACGATCTTCAATTGGGTGGAAGCGATGAAGATCAACATAAAACGCCAATTGGCCAAAGCTAAGGTAGGGAATCTGAAACAATTTTGCTTCGAATCCGTACTAGTGACCTTTTTCTTGGAACAGTTTCCACTATTCCAGTACCAATTGACTGAAGTAGATCCTCTAGTGCCACATGACCCACGGATGGCCCTCTAGAGTCATTTGACACCCAAGATCACTGATGGCCAACACATGTCATAGAAGCCTACCTTATTTTCATGGCTACCATGACAAAAGATTGTCGTGGAGGATTGTCCATACAGTGGCACTAATTTCTGTGGAGGTCCAGACATGCCGCTGCCAGATGGGGAGGATTTTGACGATGAAGGAAAAAAATGAAATTTTTTAATTTTGTGACTTTTTAATTGTTTTTTATATATATGTGTTTATAAAATTTCACTTTTTTAATTCAGATTTTGGACCAGAGCATCCTACTGTGACATCCCCAACAGCTAGGCACGTCGCCTCCCAATTTGATGTTATCGCTCCTTATCAGGAGGGGAGTGAAAATGAGGAGGAGATTGTGAGGAACATTGAGGGGTTGACTGATGGTATCCCATAGTATGCTTGGATGCGAGACATTCCTTGCCAGTACCAGAGACACACAGTGGGAGTATCATATCAGATTCACTGATTGTTGTCTCGTGTTGAACGAGCCATGTCATGCTACCACGATCACCACACTACTTAGTTACTAGGTCCAGCATTTACATTTTTGAGGCCTACGTGCCACAGATGTATGAGGCCTATGAGCTGCCGATGTTATTTTAGACACGCATATTATTTTTTTGGGGTTTTAATGTATCAAACATTATCACCATATATATATGTATATGCTATATTTTCTTGCTTACTATGGTACAAATGATTTGTTTTATCTTTTCCCATGTTTCACAAATGTCAATCTAACACATAATTAGCTAATGCATATGTCAATGTATTCATGCTTCTAGGAATATGATGATATTAATGTAATCAAAATGCCTTTCCAGTAGATGAACGCGGAGATACATTCTCATTATTTGAGGGTTTCTGACGAAATATTTCCCGTTGAGTTGAAGGATGACAAGCTCTGAATCTAGGTTGACAACTAACTCTCGAATGTCAAGAGAAATGGCTTTTGACAATAGTTCGATGACCGCATTGTATTTAGAAAACTTGATAGTTGTGCAACCTAAACAAATACCTTGAAGATCAATCAAATCACCATGAGGGTCATAAATAACCCACGCTACGGAGGATAGGTTCTGGGTACTACAACAAGCACCATCAACAAAACTGATGTGGAGAGTCACAAACATCTTCAAAGCAAGGAAAACATAGTAAACAGGAAAGTTGTTTGAAAACTCACACACCAAACCACACTACACAAAAATGAATGGCACACTAATGTACACAAGTAACCATGAAAGATGACCTAAGCATAGTACTTCTTGAGAGAGTCCATGCTAGGACTTTGGTAATTGATCAACATAGATGAACATCGGAGTTTTATCGTTGTCATAACAAGTAAGCGTTGACTTGGCAAACTAACAGAGTAGAACTCATATAAGGCATTTCCCCCATGACCCCTAGGCGAGGGAGGGTTACAAATCGGATGACAACCCCATTGCAATAATGGGAAATGGGGAAAGACTCGAGGAGGGAGAAAAATACTAAATCCATGAAGGGATAGAGGTTCCCTCTTTTGAAAGAGCTTAAAATGGCAGGCAAAATTGACATGTCAATAGATATATGAGAAGATAACTCTTCGACACTGGTGGACATGACCACCAGGTGAGGCAGGAACGAGGAATGATGATGAGTATCGGTCAAGGTGGTTCCTCAAGAGAAATTAATTCCATGATACCTTCATTAGTAAATGTCTCATCTAAGGGAGCAAGAGATTCCAAAGTGCTAAGCCATGGGGATTGAGAAGCTATCAGAGCAGGAGTTCAGTTATCTTTTGATCTAGTAGCC
Organism: Pinus taeda; assembly: GCA_000404065.3. Lineage (NCBI taxonomy): Eukaryota > Viridiplantae > Streptophyta > Pinopsida > Pinales > Pinaceae > Pinus > Pinus taeda. The sequence goes on along the minus strand of APFE030894008.1, from coordinate 8,137 downwards.
ACATTAATAGGCATGCTCATCATGAACACTTGAGATCCTAAGGAAGCAAAGGATTGAGGTTGGTCTGCCATTTGGGTCTACTGAGACTAAAATGGCTCTTTTAGGATAGCTTGGGTCCCTTTCAGCAAAATAATAACTTCAAATAGTTGAGGAAAATCCTTGGTGTAGTGATCCTCCTCACAAGTGAGGTAGTGATACTTAGGTTTCCATTCTGAAGACTCACCAACAAACAATTTAGGAGGACCCTGTTTTGGGGCATTGGCTTTACCCTTGCCTTTTCCTTTCTTCTTACCTTTCGAGGATTTTTTTGTTGCAGTAATTTACACAACGTGGACCTCTAAAGTTTTACCAGGGCTAGGTGGATTTTGAAAAGAACTATTAGAAACAATGTTTGAGACCGAATTCTATTTGGAAGAATATTTAACAGGGTTTTGGGACACTAAACCAATGACTCCATCAACAAGGGGTGTAGCCTGTGACTTCGATGTCGTGGGATCGAATTATGGCCGCGAAGCATCCGGTAATAACTCATACAAAGTGCTAGAATGAGATTAAACTAGATCTAAGTACTGGGCATGAGAAATGGCTTGTGCTTCGGTAACACACCCACCCATAGCTATATTACAAGCAATCGGGGCCACTAATGACTTAGTGAACCATTCAGTGAGAAAATGATCAAAAATCTTGAATTTGATTAGGCAATGTCTACATCTCCATTCATGGACGTGATCAGATATGTGTGTTGCAGTATCTTGCTTAAGCAATGTGAGCAAATAGGTGTCAGTTTCATAGTGAATCAGTAGTTGGAAATGCGTGAGGAAACCCATGGCTAAATAGTTAAATTCATGGTAAGTAATTCAAGGAAGCTTGATGTACCATTTGGTTGTAGCACCTGTGGGGGTTCATTGGAAAATACAGAGATGAATGGAATCGTCAACATAAGAATTCGAAGATCACCAGAGGTGATATGTCATCACATGGGCTTGAGGATCTTCTTTTTCTTTCCCATCAAATTTTGGACAATTTCTCAGGATCTTGGGTGGAATTGGAGGCCAGTATGGTGAATGAAGAATTGGATCATCTATAAGGCAAGACACATATGGAAACTCTAGTGTGGCCAAGAAATAAAATTGAGTATTAAAAGGCATTGGAGGTCAGTAAGCAGGTCCAACCAGAGGAGCCCATCCCTGCTGGTAAGAATTTTGGCCCCATAGTGGGGGATTTTCGCCATATGGCATTTGATTCTGCCCCCATTGTGGGTTACCTTGACCATAGGGAGGATTTTGACCTTGAATGCCTTAGATTTGTCTAGTCATAGGTTATTTATAAGCAACATACGGGTTAAGAGTTTATTGAGACTATTGACCTTGTGCATATGGGTATTGTACCTGTTGTCCCTAAACATACAAGTGGTGAACCTGATTCCCCTGAACAAGAGGATTTTGAACCTGGTCCCCTTGGGAAAAAGGATTATACAATTGTTGCCCTTGGACATAGGGATTTTGTAGCTACTGCCCTTTACCAAAAGGATTCTATACCTATTTACCTAGGACATTAGGGTTTTGTACCTGTTGATATGTATATAAGGGTTTCTGCTGCCCGGGTTAGTTTTGTTGTTGCAAGGGTTGGCCTTGCGATTGCAAAACTTTTCCCTAGGGCTACAAAGGTTGGCCTTGCAAGGACATCGATTGAGAGGTTAATGGAGTGTAGTGGCCAATCTAGGGTGCTATATTAGACTAGATTTATTATCAACCAGGGTAAGTAAACTTCGAGGCACGTGTCTAAAGTCTATAGACATAAAGGATTCCTAACTAAGTGTTTATTATGATAAGCTACAATACTCCTTTACAGAAGGTTAATATATGTTTCCTCTCACCTTAACACTCAGATCACGTAATTTATCTAACTGTCCTAAAGGTACAACGTATTGCTAGACTAATATTTTAAGCCTCTTACAAGGATGCTATGCACAAAAGCTCTGTCTAGTTAACATTTAAGCATTCATGAAAAATCAAAAGCACACTGAATTTTAAATGGATGAAAACATAGTCTATGGAGATGCTTTAAAATATAACGATGGATCAAATATCTTACAAGATATGGTTCAATGATCTAACGATAAAATCTTCAAGCTATCACAATAACTACCATTTGTGAGAATTTCTAATCAAATCGACAAAATCATAACCATGGAAATAACACTAAACACTATGCACACTATTCAAATTCAAAAACTGCTAAGGAAATGAAATTAACAGTATACCAATCCACGCAAGGCCCATCCATGCTTCAATGGCACACTGAAGTAAACTCAAGCAACGAGAGTATTAACACATAAACGCTATTAGATTAACACGGTCACTGTAATTAAGTTCTGAAGATTGCAATCACATACAAGAGTTTTGTTCTCAAACAATACACAAAGATAATAATCGTAACTGTTTTTGAAAAAAAAATAATACATAGTCTTTATCTGCTTGTCCCTATATGAATCGAATGTACATTCATTAAGCAGATTTTATGCTTTTACAATGGAGTGATTTTTGGCCATTTCTAATCTAAACCGATTTCCAAAAACAAAACGAAACTAGTTTGGGAAACCATGGCTTTTTACTGCCTTTGTAACCAAAAGGCTGGGGTTTGACCAGCGTTGACCGCATAACCAGTAGCTTTTGATTTGCTGTAGAATCAATTTTTCACCATGCATGTACATTCCAGGTCTCGTTCCTATCCATTGATTTGGCTTGCCTATCATGCCACGTGTCAAATGATAAACCATTTACACGATGTTATGACTTCCTGTAATCTTTTTGTTGAAAATTCCTAATTTCTAACATAAAAATTCATAAATTAACTTTAATGTAAACTAACAACTATAATGCTACTAATTAATCAATTTCGATGGATATAAGGGGTCTATGGAGGAAAAATATAGACAAATGATGGTGTTTCTAGAAGAAAAAGATGGTAATGGAATGGTACCAACATCTCCCCCAAGCTCAATGACTTACCATTTCCTCATGCTAATCCTGATGCGCTGCCTCTATAGTCTGTTCCTGCCTATACCTCTGCTGCTTTTAACAATGCATCTATGTTCTTCTTAGCTTGGGCATCTTTTTGAATGTGGAGCTCATGTTTCAAACTCTTGTATTTCTCCTTGACGACTTTCTTTTGAGTATACCATTTGGTTGCCCACTTGCAAATGTCAGTTTGTTCAGCCTTGAGCTCTTTGATTTGCTCCTTAAGCTTCTCGTTCTTCTGCTGGGTTTTCTTACTCTGAGTTTTCAACATCTCGTTCTCCCTCTTGATGACTTTCTCCAGCATGTTAGCCTCCATCCGTTCTTCTTTTAACTTTTGAATTTGTTTTTCCAGCCTCCTTTGTTTCTTGATTGCAGGTGGTGACTCTTTTCCTTGCCTATTGTTGCTCTCAACCTCCATTTCGGCTTTTGGTCTAGGCTGTGAGTGAGCACTGCTCTCGATGTCCATCGATGAATGTGCATTTGATTCTGGTTGATCTTCTTGTGGCTGGGTCTTTTGTGCTCTCTTGGATCTTCTTGTATATGTAGTGAAAATTTTATCTTGCTCCATTTTCTGGGCAACCTCTTGCCTCATCTTTCTCGTCCTCACACTACTGCTAGGTGGAGGGACATTGCTTGATTTGTGCACAAGGATCTTTTCATCAATGTCAAGCATAAACCCCGAGTGCTCTTGTTGTTCTTGCTCATCCTCTCCATCTTTGATTTGATTGGCAACCAGAAATTCCTTCCATGTCTTTCCCTTTTTCTGCACTTAAAATTCAATGAGAATTTTAATTAAACCAAAATGATACAAGCTTTTGTCCTCATTACCCTTTTGCTTTTGGATAGTTTTTGACATCTTGGTCAAGCCCTGCAAGAGGAAATATGGTAAACTAATGGTGCACTGCCCTTTTAAATGTAACAAGAGTTTGACGAGGTATAAATGGATTATGTTGTAACGACCCTCACATGTAACAAATGTTTGAATGATATACACCATTTCATCCCATGGATGCATCAGCTAGCTCCTAGGGACACCCTTCTTCCAGTTAACAGATGAAACCCTCGACCTGGACATGAATTGGGTCCATGATTTTTCCTTGAATTGTTTTGGTTTGAAGTATTTTTCTCCTTCTGGGCTGATCCCCAAGGATTGTGCTATGGTGTCTTCTGAGATCCTAAATGAGAAATTTCCTATCAATGCTTTCTCCCCATTAAATGTAAAGGAAAACTATTTAGTTACTTCCTCATTTCTCCCATTAAACTTCTCCAAGAAGGGTAGCCATTGTTTTTATCCCAAAATTGCAATACGGTCATCATGGTACTCAGAACTATCAAATGTGTTTGGCTCTACTCTATTAGTCGTTTTGACAGAGAAACTCCTGCTCTAACCCTCTTCGTTTATGCTTAATAATTTAACAAGGATCTTTTGGTTTGTTACCTTTGTTTTTCGCTCCACACAACCGACCTGGTAGCGCCCTCTGTTCTTTGAGATCAGCTTCTTCAATGGCGTAGGCAGCGACCGGATGACTATCCTTGAATTATGGCAGAGGTGGAAACTTTTGAGCCCAATTATTGTGCTTTCCTTTCGTAGCACTTGTTGTTCTCGGCCTTTGTTTTTGAAATCACAACACTTGAATTGCTAGTATGGAACGCCCTTTTTACAACTAAGAATGAAATGGAATTTTAACAACCGACTTGACCCAATTTACTGTAATAATAACAGAGTGTATTCATATTTCAATGGCAAAGGAGTAACTGTACTGGGTTGTATGAGTACCATCATGAGAACGTCGTAAGCATGTATGGAGTACTGGAGTATAATAACGGATAGTTGTTTGCATGAGTCGACTTGGTCAAACGATCATGTTATAACTTGGACGATTCAAAAACAATGAATGAAATCGTGTAACATTTGGCTTTCCGATAGTTCACCACCTGTCCCTTGCTCATTAGTACTTGGCCAAATAAGGAGATGTTGGACCGATTGTAAGGTTTGATGGCCGATGAGGAATTAATAACAAGGCTGGGAGGGTGGTATAATAGAGGATTTAAAAATCGTAGGAGGAGTATGGGGATAGGCTAGAGTGTTGGGAAATGATAGGAATTAGGAATATGACAAGGGTGATGGATATATAGGTGTTTTCAAAATTGATCATAAGTAGTCATAGTCATCACATTTAACAATAAAATAATCTAAGAATTTAAATGTTAAAAATAAAAATTACAACAATACATTACACTTTTATTGGTTGATCAAGGGTTGACTTGGCATGCATAGGTAGGACTGGTCTTTCTTGTTCAAATATGACTAATCTTTGCTGTCCATAACAGGTCCCTCTAAGATAAATTTGGATACAACAGGTCCCTTTGAGATCTGGAGAATGTTTGTGTAGCTTCTTTGAAATCTGGAAAAGAACTATGTGTGTGCATCTTCCTTGATCTTTGGTGTTTGATGGAGCCTCGGTGATAAGCAACCTTTGAATCTTTGTTGAAACTTTGTTGAAGCTTTATTGAAGTAGCTTGAGATAGTAGTCTATAACAGGTCCCTTTGATGTTTGTTGAACAGGTCCCTCTTATGTTGGTGCTGGTAACATGGTCTTCTGAACAGGTCCCACTGCATAGCGCTTACACAAGTCCCTCTAATTAGAACAAAGACAAAAACAACTACTTTATTGAAATACTGAAGTGCTGAAACAAACTCTTTGAGAATTTACAATGAGGAGATAAAATATTTGAGAATTTACAATGAGGAGATGAGATAAGAAAAACAAAAATGTTGATGCTTCTCCCCCACTAAAGCTTTGACTTGTCCTCAAGTCATTATTGAATCGATGAATCAACAGGAAACAAAAAGAACAAGGAATTCTTACTGGCCAAAGAATTGGTTTTCAAGTAAGAATTTTGGGTTAGAGTGTGCCAGAGTCTGGTTTTCACATCTAAACCATTATTATTATTTTTTTTTAACTTTCTTCTTAATTTTTTGTTTGTTTGTTTGTTTTTTTTTAATTTCTAAATTGAAATGAAATGAGCTAAGGTAGAGATACTACAACTGAAGGCTACAATATCTCAACCTCCCTTTGCTAAGATATAGTTTGAAGAAAATCCTCCTTGGTGATGGGCTTATGATAGAGTTTCAATCTATGGCCATTGACAAGAAAGGGGTGACCTTCTCCATCAATGGTAATAAGATTGACTGACCTATTCTCATAAACTTGAACTATTTCATATGGGCCCATCCAATGTGTGGTAAATTTGGCTTTATGATCTTTGAATTTAGAGTCAAAGATTAAATCCCAGTCTCCTTCTTTGAACTATTTCTTTTTGATATGTGCATCATTCCACTGCTTCCTTTGTTTTTTCATTAGGAGTGTTGTCTCCTCTGCTTGTTGCCTCATTTCATCTAGCTGGTTCAACTGATGAATTATTTCTTGTTGTGCTTCATTAAGATCAATTCCCAAATCTGCAGCCATCTTAAAAGTATGTATTTGAAACTCAATAGGAAGCATTACCTCTTTTCCATACACCAATTGATATGGTGTAAATCATGTAGTATTCTTCCACGTGATTCTATAAGCCCAGAGTGCATCTTTGAGCTTCTCTTCCCAATTCTTTATGTTCATTGCTACGGTCTTAGTGATAAGTCCTTCCAATGTTTTATTTGTGGATTCCACCTGGCCATTGGCCTATGGATGGTAAGGTGTACTTCTTCTATGCTTGATTTGATATTTTTCTGTGATGCCCTTAACTAACTTTGAAGTAAACTGAGTACCTTGATCTGTTACTATCTCCCTTGGTACTCCATACCTTACAAAAATTTCTTCAAAAAGGAAGTTTACCACTGTTTTTTCAGTTGCCCGAACTAGTGCTTTGGCTTTAGCCCATTTTGTCATGTAATCAGTACATACTAGGATGTACTTATTACCATTGGAAGTTGGATTAGTGGGTCCTATGAAATCTAGAGCCCATTTTTCAAATGGCTCTAGGTGTATTTGAGGTTGAAGAGGCATTTCATTTGTAGCTATTGGTCTACCCATTCCTTGACAACTATCACAACTCTTCACGTACTTCTTGGAATCATTAAAAATAGATGGCTAGTAGTATCCAAGACTAAGAATCTTGAATGATGTTTGTTTAGTTGAAAAATGCCCACCACACGGTTCATCATGGCAAGACTTTAAAATATCAATTATTTCATCATTTCTTACACATCGTCTAATAATCATATCATAACCAGTGTAAAATAAATCGCCATTAACCCATGAGTATCAAGCACTTTGTTTGATTAGCCTCTTATTTTCCTTTGGAGTAAAATGTGGAGGTGTTCTTCCTGTGGACAAATAATTGGCCAAGTCAACACACCAAGGATTCACTATTGAAATTGCAAACAAATGTTCATCTGGAAAAGAATCTTCAACCGGAACAACCTCACCTTGATTTTTCAGTCTAGAAAGAAAATCTGCCACCTGATTCTCCTTACCTGGTCTATCTAACACTGTGATGTTAAATTCCTGTAACCATAACAACCATCTGGTAACTTTGCCACTAGTTACTAGTTTATTCATCAAATTCTTAATGACAGAATGGTCAGTATGTAAAAAAACCTCATAACGAGTTATATAATGTCAGAATTTATTCACATCATGTATTTTTGCAAGCATTTCTTTTTCTGTGACTGTGTAGTTTGATTCTGTAGGTGTTAGATTTTTACTAATGAAATAGATGGCATAATGACAAGAATCCTCTTTTTGGCCTAATGAGGCACCTACTACAGTATTAGATGCATCTGTAAAGATGTGAAATGGTAGGTTCTAGTTAGGTCCTTTTAAGACTGGTGTGTTTGATAACTTTTCTTTGAGTGTGTCAAATGCTTGCTGACAATTATCATTCTAGTTAAAAGGTACATATTTGGCTAGAAGCTTAAACAAAGATAAAGCTATTCTACTAAAATGTTCAATAAACCTTCTGTAATAGCTTGCATACCCAAGAAAAATTCTTACCTCTTTTTGAGTCTTCGGAATTGGCAAATCGACAATGATCTAGATTTTTGATGGATCAACTTTAATCCCTTGAGAAGAAATATAGTGTCCTAATACTATCCCTTCATTTAACATCATAAA
>APFE030893990.1:233801-306678 GCA_000404065.3 Pinus taeda | reverse complement strand
ATACATTCAACAATACTGAATCTGAGACACACAATCGTGTTGTGCTCTTTGCCTTCCGATCCAACTTCTTCCATTCTTCATCGGTCACTCCCGTTGATTTAGTACCTGGATCTACTGCGATCCACTGATCTTTATCCACCAACAGATCCTCCATCTTGAGTTTCCACAACTCAAAACTCTGACCATTGAACTTCTCAATCTCTATCTTTCCGCTGCTCGCCATCTTCTTTCACCACCAAAATCGATATCACAGATCTCCCACTGAACAGAGTCTACCATAGGCCTGAGCGAAACCCCTCAGCAACAAAGGCGTCCCCTTGAAGCCAAAACAGTTCTGATATCAAATGTAGGTTTTAACCCCGTACAGAAATTACCTGCATACGAATTCTAAATCACAGAAAAATAAACAATGTGAGAGCATAACACATAAAAACACATATGCACAGAGATTTTCCTGGATCCCAAAATGGGATACCAACTGATTTTCATATATTCCTTTCAATTTTTACACATATTATAATGCCAAAGCATCCAAACATGGGCCAAAACCCATCGCGTCCCAAAAACATGGACTGAAAAACCATCGCGCTAAAAAACATGTGCAAAAATCATGCACAAAACATAGGTGGTCCACCCAACCTAACATAGGGTCCAAAACCAAAATTTTCCGGGGCGCTGCCCCGGACCCCATAAAGTGGGGTTACAGGTACCCCTCAAACCCCCTATTAACTATGTGGAAAGAATATAACACAACCCAACAAAAGTCATTGCAGGATGCAATATCTAATTTGATATACCATTTTGTGGCATCCCCAGTTAACGTATGTTGGAACAAGAAAAGTTTAATAGAATCATCCACCAAATAATTAGAGGAACACCATAATTAATAGGTGTTAATATGGGTGGATGGATTCTCCCCAAGTTTCCCTTCAAACTTGGGAATATCATATGGTGATTTGGTGGGAATGGATGACCGCTAGGGTTTATGTTGGATGGGGTCATTATTCAACTTCGCCAAAACTGATAAATCAAGAGAGGATAAGAGCTGATTATGGAGTTATTTCAATGGATCATAGGTAGGAGAATCATGTGACCAACCTTCTGGTCCCCCCATATAAGGAATAGAATGAATCACTTGCTAGTGAAGGAAAGGGTTCGCCCTAACATAAAGTTGTTGTAGACCAAAATGAGTGGTAAATGGATGTTTCCCCCTAGGGTATGTGTCCCAGAGAGAAAAGGACCCCCAAGAGTATGATTTCTCATGGGGTTGTACCCAAGAGTAAAATAAGGACCAGTCTGCATACTAGGATCGACATAAAGAGCATAACCTATGTGGGAGACGGTACTAACAGTAGGTTTACCCCCAAGAAAAGTAGCCCCCCAGGAAAGGTGTTGGTGGGTGGCGTCCCTCCAAAGAGTGAAATAAACCAAGATTTTGGCATATTAGACACAAAATTTCCCCCAGATTGACTAGGAACAACTAGTGATCCCCCCCATGGATATCCCGAAGTAACTATACCTAGCTGAGGGATAGGAAGAGTGTGTTGAGTGAAGGAAGGAGAAATAAATCCCGACCCTAATGAATGACTATGATTAACACCCATGGTCGACATAGAAGATGGAGTAGGCATATATACATGAGGAAAATTCATAGGAGTTATAGAGGAAACAGGCGGAATGCCTTAAGAAGATGTGAAAGGTGTAGACGAAGGAGTAGGTATGGCCCCACTAAGAGGCGGGAATGATGACAAGGCAGCTGACACTACTGATGGAGAAGGTAACAATGTCTTAGACTCCACCATATGGTAAACAACTGATAAAGGTATAAAGTATAAGTCGATGTAAAACCGTCACAGATCAACCCCAACAACTCAGGTCCTAATGGATCGATCAAAGGTGGATTGGTAGGAGCAACAAAATCGTCTACCAATACCTCAATAGAAATCAAATCACTACAAGAAGGACCAACTATAGACTAAAAAAATATGTATTGATCTAAGTCCTGATTACCCATAGGCACTCTGTGTGTAGGAGTGATAAATTCACCTTGTTTAGGAGGAAAATCGTGAAGATGACGTGACTAATGGCGAACAAATTCAACTTGGGTGAAAAAGTATAATTTAGCACAATTATGTTAGTGAAAAAACCCTAAGGAAACAAATATTGAATTGAACCAAACAACACACACTATAAATTCCCTAAAAGATAGCACACGCAAACCAAAATATAAAGAATATGGTTGTGGAACAATTATACTAGTGAGCTACTTCCCAACCCTTTTAGCAGCAAAATCAGTGCAGGTGCCCTTATTAGCTGTGGGGCACCCTCTAAGAGGACTAAGAGAGTATGACTAATATATGTCCCATGTACAGAGAAGATGACCCTAACTCTACACCTATGTATGAGCCCTAAGAGATAGGATACTATGGTCACCATTGACAATAACACAACCTGAGGGGATAGTCATGGGACAAATCCACATGCAAGGGTAGGACAATTAAATCATAGAGCTAAGAATGAAACCCCCTTAAGAGTTTCCTCCCAAGTTGTCCCCAAGTGTTATATAAAATGCTAATAACACTATTTGTATGCGTGAAAATTCTACTATATTGTGCCACCCAAAACTAAGGGAAATGGGTCATGTCACCTCGCCTATCCCAAGTGTGACTTTGTGCTTAACCCTCTTGTTAGAAGGGCTTCGCAGACCGCACTACTACAAACGGATTTAACTCCCTACCGCAAGATTCTATGTTTTTTTTTAGTCTTGGAGAAGTTGACTCACACACCTATCTCCAAGACCCTAGCCTAAGCTAGTGTTGGTGTACTACTAGTAAAAGAAAAAGAAGAGTCTAGTTTCTTTTATTAGCATGTTAACTTTAAGTGGTTATTGTTCACACAGTTCTGATGTGGCGTGAAACTTAGATGGTTTGAATGACTCTTGTTAGTAAACTTGATGCAGCTATATGAAACTTATTGTTATAGTTCTATGAATTCTAACTAAAGGAGGGTAATACTTTTTCCACACAACACACCAATGCCTATTGGTGCACCTCTCACTAAATTCTAACATGCAAATTTCCCAACTTTTTATTTTATTTTTTAGATTCATGACCCAAAAACAAAACAAAAAGGAAAACCAAAGTATTTGAAAAGAGACCAAAGAAAATTTCTCAACAAAAAACGCAAAGCACTCCAAAAGTGTTAAAGATAGGAAAACAAAGCCAAACAAACAAACACACTCAAAGAAATCAAACTGAAATCTAAAGTGGAATAAGGAAGGAAATGTCAACAAGTTAAGGTTGCATCATGATGGCTCAACTAAATCCGATGTTCTACAAAGGTCAAAGCCAGACCCTAGAGGTAGGAAGGCCTAAACAAGATAAAAAAAGAGTGATATAAAGCAATAAAAGCCACACTCCAAGTGTGAAAAAAACAAATAAGAGAAGAAAGGGATCACTTAAAAACAAGTGACAAAATCAAAACAAAGGAAAAATTCAAATAAAAATAATATCTTAGCTCTTACTTGATCAACTAAACATATATGAAAGTTGTATCCAAAGGTGAGGAAAATAGCCTCAACCAAAGCACACCAAACCTCCAAGAAAAACCTTAGAGTAGCACCAAAGGAAGGATCTAACAAAAACAAACAAGAGTATGCTTATATATGATATGTTTCATAGTTGAAAAATATATATATATATATTATTATATATATATATATATATTATATATAATATATATATATATATATATTATATATATATATATATATATAATATAATATATATATTATCCAAAAATAATAACAAGTTCTGAAGAAAAACACCTGAAAAATCAAGAAAATAAGTTGAAAGAAAACCTTAAAATTGGGAAAAGTGAATAGAAAATAGGTTGATTTTTCAATCAGCTCTATCTTCCTCAAACGAACTCCGTTTCAGGTGGTTTTTTTTTTTTGGGTTAAAACTTCAAGAGAATTCTATATCTATATTTAATTTTACCAAATTATGTATATAAAATAATAGAAACACACATAAAAAATAGTCGCGCATGAGAGCGGAAGAAAAACAAACTAGTCGATCTTTAATTGGCCATAACTCCCTCATACTGAGTCCATTTTCAGTGTTTGTTTTTTTTGGGTATAATTGTGATAGGATTCTATATATATGATTAGTTTTATCAAAGTATGCATAAAAAAATGTAAATTGATAAAATAACTACAACCTATGATTCTCTCATAAAAAAACATAAATAAAACTCCAGATCTAAGATAAACTCAAATATGAAGCAAGTAGAACTAATGGAGATAAAAAAAAATAACCCAAAAAAACACATAGAACTCAATAGGAATAAAAAAAACCATATCGAAAGAAAAAAAGAACAGATCTAGAAAAAGGAGGGCAAAACAAAAAATCTCTCATTGAAAGAATCAATTATGTTGCATTTAATTATGCAAGGAGCGATTGCTCCATGATCTCATGTCCAATTGAGATCACTTGATAACAAAAAAGGATGGCTAAGACAATATAATAACAATCCCCCATCCATATGGCCATGCATGCAGATCCAATGCAATTTCGAATGGTACAAAGTATGAGAAAGTACCTTGCCTCCTCACAGTTTGGTGAAAGGTTTTGGGCCTGATGCAGAATCCTTGCATTCCAATCAAGCGATCTCTTTCATCCACTCTCGATCCAAATCATGCACACAAACACACCCAAAAAGAGATGAAAGGTGATTATCCAAGTGGATGTTGGTGGCCACCAACCTATCCCACTTGGACCCCCACAACTGTCTTTGTCGGTTTTTCAGTTTCCTTATTTGTAGCAAAATTTACTATTTTTAGCAGTTTTTTGGGTCCTTAACTTCTGGAGCCGTTTTGAGGCCCTAAACGACATTTTTTTGGAAATTTGCAAGCAACATAGGCCTATGGACCAATGTTTCTCTTCCCAAAGTTGTAGTCCTCAGATAGATCTTTCTAATGAGATATTGTGTGCGACAAACAGAGATCGTATGCCAAAGTTACGACCCCGGGAAACTGATGTACCATTTTACCCAAACGGGGCCCACAGTTTGGCGTTTCATCTTCTAGGGTTAGGTTTTTGGATGTTTATGGTTTTCCATTGTTTCTCAACAATAATAGGCCTTCAAACCTCATTGTAATATAGGTGAGAGACATGTAGCCGCCACATCTCTTCTCAAAGATAAGCTACCATCGCCCTAGCTAATTTATTTCCATTTCTGTTTGTAAGCATATTTCAGTATTTTACACTAATGAAATGAAGTATTATTTCCATTGCATCTCTATATCTATGGTTATTTATGTAATTTGTTGCATTACTATTTAAATCTGGATTAGTGGTATCAGAGTGGTCAGCTCATTCTTTGTTTTTTCTTTGCATGTCCCCAATGAGGTCGAAATATAAGGAGTTAGGGCTTGAACTGGTCGAACCTTTGCAAGACCAGCCCCGCAAATCCCGACGGCCTCCCATGGAAGATGAAAATAAAGATGAGGGGGTAGGAGATCCTATCAAGATCTTGCTCGAAGAATCCCTCGAGGGACAAAGGAACACGATGATGGACAACTTTGCTTAGATCCTTTAGCGGCTAACCAGAGGCGACACATTGGTTTCCAACAGCTACTCTGGAAACACTACAATATTTGAGGTACAAGTTAATTTTGGAATCCCCATATTCGAGGGTTAGATAGATGCAGATGTTGTAGATAAATGGTTAAATCTGCTATAGGGTTATTTTATATTCATGATTTTTCCAGTTGTGAAAATATTATTTTCACTCTTCTCAAAGCAGCCCCTCACGTCAAGGACTGGTGGGAAACCTACTACAAGGAGAAGGATGAAAGTATGGGCTCACTATTTTCAGCCGCACCCAATTGGAATTCATTCCGGGATGCCATCAAGGAGTAGTACTACCCTGTCAAAATCTATGAGGACAAATACATAAAGTGGACCACACTGCAGCAGGGAAGGGACCAAGATGTGCCGGAGTTCACAAACGTTTTTCATACCCTTTGCACACAGTTGAGTATCAAGGATTCTGCACTACATTTGGTACTCAAATACCATGGCTGCCTACATAGGTACATCCAGGAAGAGATGGAGCCCCTGAACATCTCCTCGCTCAGCACGACGTACCGATACACTGTCAAAATCAAGTAGAAGTTTAAAAAGAAGAAGCGAGACTTTGGATCTATGAATCGAAAGCAAGGGAAAGGCTTCCCCAAATCGTAGAACCAAGGAAAAATCCAAGACAAGGCAACCCAAGACAACCCATTGAAGCCACAAGAAAAGAAAAACACCACGAAGTCGAAGAAGGACACAAGAAAGTGGTGTGAGTTCCATAAGAGCCCCACTCATAACACAAGTGAGTGTCGGACCAAGCAGTCGCTGGTGGCTGAGTTAAAGGCTTCAGAATTAGATGCATGTTTTCACCTTGAGTTAGAACTTGACAAGTGGAATGGAAAATGGAAGTAGATCATTGATGTGGAGCCTAGCGCCACTGTTGCCACTGCCAAGATCTAGAAGAATGAGCCTGAAGATATAGAGGAGGGGGAGTGTCTTTTCCACTCATAGATGTGGGTGAAGGGTTTGCTGCTGCAATTCATTGTTGACAGTGGGAGCCAAAAGAACCTCATTTCAATAGAGGTCATGAAGCAGTTGGGCCCACTGGCTACACCACACCTATAACTGTACAGTATCGGGTGGCTTCACCAAGGACGAGATCTCTGAGTTCGCAAACAGTGTTGCCTACCATACAACATCAATCCCTTTAGAAATGAGGTATTGTGTGGTGTTGTACCTCTTGATGTTTGTGATGTATTATTAGGCCAACCATACTTATGGAGGTGACATGCTATGTATGAGTCAAGGCCTTTCTCTGTTATTATTTCTTTAGGTAATTCATTATACAGGATATCGGAGGTAGCCCCACCTACTACCACCTATTTGATCTCTACTAAGAAATGTAGTAAGATCATCTCACATACTAGGTAATTTATTTTCTGTCTGGTTTGCTCCCAAATTAAGGGGAAGATCGTTGCCACATCCATGACCCCCGTGAAGGGTTCCTCCATGTAGCAGCAACAACAAAGGGATATGGTAATGAAAAAACACAGGAACAACTTCTCCTCACCCACAGGGGTAGCACACAAGTTTCAAGTGGGTGACAAAGTTTGGTTGCATCTACAGAAAGAACTCCTTACAAGAGCTCATCAGAAGCTCAAACCACTCTGACATGGTCCTTACAACATTACCAAGGCTGTGGGAAACAATGCTTTGGAGCACAACATTCCTCCATTCCTTCGCTTGCACTGAGTGTTCAATGAGGAATGCTCTCGACCATGCTCCCACCATTACTGGACACATAAGAGATTGTAGAACAACTCACCAGGGAGCAAGTTCAACAAATGGAGGAACTCAATGCAATGGGGACCATTTCTTCCTAAGGGGGGAGGAATGATCGCAGTGGATGTTGGTGGCCACCCACCTATCCAAATTGGACCCCCACAACTGTCTCTGTTAGTTTTTCAGTTTCCTTATTTGTAGCAAAATTTACTATTTTTAGCAGTTTTTCGGGTCTTGAATTTCTAGAGCCGTTTTGAGGCCCTAAATGACGTTTTTTGGGAAATATGGGAGAAACGTGTGTCAATGGACTGATGTTTCACTTCACAAAGTTGTAGTCCTAGGATAGATCTTTCTAACGAGATATTGTGCACGTTAAACAGAGATTGTATGCCAAAGTTACGACCCCAGGAAGTTGATGTACCAATTTACCCAAACGAGGCCCACAATTTGGTGTTTCATCTTCTAGGGTTAGATTTTTGGATGTTTATGGTTTTCCATTGTTTCTCAACAATAAATAGGCATTCGAGCCTCATTTTAATACAGTTGAGAGGCATGTAGCCGCCACATCTCTTCTCAGAGATAAGCTACCATCGCCCTTGCTGGTTTATTTCCATTTCTGTTTATAAGCATATTTCAGTGTTTTACATTAATGAAATGAAGTAATATTTCCACTACATCTCTGTATATATGGTTATTTCTGTAATTTGTTGTGTTCCTATTTAAATCAAGATTAGTGGTATCAGAGCGGTCTACTCTTTCTCTGTTTTTTCTTTGTATGTCCCCAACGAGGTCGAGATATAAGGAGTTAGGGCTTGAATTGGTCGAACCTTTGCAAGACTAGCCTCACAAATCCTGATCGCCTCCCATGGCAGATGAGCATAAAGATGAGGGGGTAGGATATCCTATCAAAATCTTGCTCGAAGAAGCCCTCGAGTGACAATGGAACGCTATGATGGAAAGCTTTGCGCAGATCCTTCAGTGGCTACCCAGAGGTGATGCATCGACTTCCAACAACTACTCTGGAAATGCCACACCATTTAAGGTACAAGTTAATTTTGAAATCCCCATATTCGAAGATCAGATAGAAACAGATGTCATAGATAAATGGTTAAATATGCTAGAGGGTTATTTTTCTGATCATGATTTTTCCAGTCAAGACAATATTATTTTCGCTCTTCTCAAAGCAGCCCCCGACATCAAGGATTGATGGGAAACGTACTGTGAGCATAAGGATGAAAGTACGGGCTCACTATTTTCAGTCGCACCCACTTGGAATTCATTCTGGGATACCAGCAAGGAGTAGTACTACCCTGTCAAAAGCTATGAGGTCAAATACATAAAGTGGACCACGCTGCGGCAAGGAAGGGATCAAGATGTGTCAAAGTTCACAAACATTTTTCATACCCTTTACACACAGTTGGGTATCAAGGATTCTAAGGTACATTTGGTACTCAAATACCATGGCTACCTACATAGGTACATCTAGGAAGAGATGGAGTTCCTAAACATCTCCTCGCTCATCACGACGTATCGATACGTTGTCAAAATCTAGCAGAAGTTTAAACAGAAGAAGTGAGACTTTGGATCTATGAATCAGAAGCAAGGGAAAGGCTTCCCCAAATCGCAGAACTAAGGAAAAATCCAAGACAGGGAAACCCAAGACAACTTTTCGAAGCCATAAGAAAAGAACAACACCACGAATTCGAAGAAGGACATAGGAAAGTGGTGTGAGTTCCATAAGAGCTCCACTCATAAGACAAGTGAGTGTCAGACCAAGCAGTCGCTCTAGTTGAGTTAAAGGCTTCAGAATCAGATGCATGTTTTGTCCCTGAGTTAGAACCCGACAAGGGGAATGAAAAAGGGAAGCATATCATTGATGCGGAGCCTAGCGCCACTGTTGCCACCGTTGAGATCCAGAAGAATGAGCTCGAAGATCTAGAGGAGGGGGAGCGTCTTTTCCACTCACAAATGTGGGTGAAGGGTTTTTCTGCTGCAATTCATTGTTGACAGTTGGAGCCAAAAGAACCTCATTTCAACAAAGTTCATGAAGCAGTTGGTCCTACCGACTAAACCACACCCACAAGTGTATAGTATTGGGTGGCCTCACTAAGGACAAGATCTCCTAGACCGCCAGCAGTGCCGCCAAACCTATAGCATCAAGCCCTTTATAGATGAGGTATTATGTGATGTTGCACCTCTTGATTTTTGTGATGTATTATTAGGTCAACCATACTTGTGGAGGCGACATGCTGTGTATGAGTCAAGGCCTCGCTCTGTTATTATTTTTTTGGGTAATTCATTATATAGGATACCGAAGGTAGCCCCACCTACTGCCACCTCTTTGATCTTTGCTAAGAAATGCAGTAAGATAATCTCACAAACTAAGAAATTTATTTTCTATCTAGTCCGCTCCCAAATTAAGGGGAAGCTCGTCACCACATCCATGACCCCGGTGAAGGGTTCCTCCATGCAGCAGCAACAGTAGAGGGATATGGTCATGAAAAATACAGGAACAACTTCTCCTCACCCACAGGGGTACCACACAAGTTTCAAGTGAGTGACAAAGTTTAGTTGCATCTACAAAAAGAATGCCTTACAAGAGCCCATCAGAAGCTCAGAACACTCCGACATGGTCCTTAAAACATTACTAAGGCTATGGGAAACAATGATTTGGAGCACAACATTCCTCCATTCCTTATTTTACACCGAGTGTTCACTGTGTAATGCCCTTGACCATGCTTCCCACCATTACTGGACACATCAGAGATTGTAGAACAGCTCACCAGGGACGAAGTTCAGCAAATGGAGGAACTCAATGAAATGGGGACCATTGCTTCCTAAGGGAGGAGGAATGATTGAGGTGGATGTTGGTGGCCACCCACCTATCCCACTTGGACCTCCACAACTGTCTCTGTCAGTTTTTCAGTTTCCTTATTTGTAGCACAATTTACTATTTTTAGTAGTTTTTCGAGCCCTAAACTTCAAGAGCCATTTTGAGGCCCTAAATGACATTTTTTGCGAAATCTGGGAGCAACATGGGTCAATGGTTTGATGTTGTTCTTCCCAAAGTTGGAGATCGTATTCCAAAGTTATGACCCCAGAAGTTGATGTACCAATTTACCCAAACGGGGCCCATAGTTTGGCATTTCATCTTCTAGGGTTAGGTTTTTGGATGTTTAGGGCTTTCCATTATTTCTCAACAATAAATAGGCCTTCGGGCCTCATTTTAATAAATTTGAGAGGCATGTAGCTGCCACATCTCTTCTCAGAGATAAGTTACCATCGCCCTAGCTAGTTTATTTTCATTTATGTTTGTAAGCATATTTCAATATTTTACATTAATGAAATGAAGTATTATTTCTACTGCATTTCTATATCTATGGTTATTTTTGTAATTTGTTGCATTCCTGTTTAAATTCGGATCAAGTGATATTCATCAGAAGATCAACAACTCAAAACATTTAGAAATCTCACACATAAATTACTGCAAAATTGATATAAGGGGAAGGAACATAGATTTGTATTAACCATATGTTGGGAATAATAATGAGATGGGGGAGAGGAGGTGAATCAGTATTTACAAATCAATAACTTTTTCATTTCCATAATCATATTTATATATGCTACTTCAGTGAAGGGAACTCGCATGTGCACACAACTGTTCTTAAGGAAACCAATGTATATCCAATGAACTTATGATTCAGTTAATTCATCATTTGTTGATCTTTAATTAGTGCATCATTACTTTATTAAACATTAAACAGTAACCATGAGCAGTAATAATAGAATAAACCATCACACATATAAACACACATGAACACAAAAATTTAAAGTGGAAACCCATTGCGGGAGAAAAACCACCTATTAATGTTGTCTTTGTCTTCTTTTTATTATAAATAATAATCTATTTACAATATTTTAATGGTGTAGACTCATACTAGTATGCAAGCACCCACCTGCAGAAGGCTACAACCTTATCTCGTTCTTCAGCTTCTACTAGAAGGGAGCTACAAGCCCCTAGCTCTTCTACTAGCCGATATGTTTACTCTTACGTAGGCGCCAACCTACAGAAGGCTACAACCTTCACTTGTTCTCCAACTGCTACTGGAAGGGAGCTTCAACTCCCTGATTAAATTACCAACCACTACTACCAAGAAGCTTCAACTTCCTCACTGAAGACTTCAACCCTTAGCATCCTCCAGGGACCACGTTTCATGAATTTTCAGACTGGATACTCCTGGTACACAACACTACAATATGAAGGCCACATTTCATCAAATTTTCATATTAGACCTGTTAGTATCATTGAATCTCAAAATCAATCACCACTGTAATACATCCATCAAATACATCTGCATCAACCAATCACTAAAACTCAATCACAATCTCTGACATAACTAAAACCAAATCATCAATCTCTGAATCAACCATAATTGAATCAATCAATCACTGAAACCTCTAACATACTGAATCAAAGAATCACTGAACCTTTGACATATTGAATCAATCCATCACTGAACCTCTGACACAACTGAATCAATCAATCATAGAACCTCTCACACAATTGAATTAACCATTCATTCAAACTTAATCAAATTCAACCAATCAACTAGAACAAATAGATCACTGTAATTAGTACACAAATCTAAACCCACAACATTGCATCAACAAACAGAACCAACTATAACCTCAAAAATTCATGTGTCGAAATGTATTGGAATGTATATGCCTCTTCAATGAACCCAACCTACATGTATACTCTCTACTTCCTTTAGCCTGACTTGTGTATAACTCGAAAGTTACTAAATCATAAAACCTCTGAACCACAAACCATACCAATTAGTAGCATTCTGAAGATATACAAAGTTCTAAATAGATAGCAACAAGGATAACCCTTCTTTCTCAATCATTTAACCAACCAGACTCAATTTCCTTATACATTCAATTCTACTTTCAAATCTAAGAAGACATCATTGAAAAACAATAGTAAAACAACAACACTAATCCGATAGATTAGTCATACCTAAGCATCAATCTTTTCTTTTGCATATGCTACTTGGAAGAGATGAACTAGCGTGTGTACACACCTTCACCAAAGCAAACCAACGTATAAATCTGCAAATACTTACTTATAAATTCGCTGCAATTCCAAACTGTAGGCATAACCAGATGATCACATATAAAGGATAAAATGTGCGTTAACAATTAGATCTACCCTATCCAATATCAGATCACATAATGATAAGTTATTATGATCCTGATCCATCATTAGATCTCATCCATCATCAACCACTTAGGTGTATACTTAGTTCAGATGAGAAAAGCATTAGAAACCCATAACATGCATATTTTCTTTTTTTTCTTTTTAATCTAACACTTCACCATATACTCATTACTTATATATTTATCCCTTTGATCTTCTCCTCATATAGTTTTAGCATTTCTTAATACCTCAGACCAAAACGACGTAGGACCCGTGGTATACTTGGATGGGATCAAATAGTCGTTACTCTGCTCAATACTGTGGGCTAATACCATGGTATTGACCCTTGGTATCATTTCACCTTAATTTCCATAATTTTTCATCCCATATGCACTTTTCCTCTTGTGAAAGTTCGTGCATACGTATACACTCCTTTTGTACTGTGAACCCACTTGTATATGCTCGTTTTATACAATGAGCCCACGTATACAACTTAACATACCTGAAAACATCCTTTTTCTTCAACTTATTGATTCTGATCTGTAGTACTTTGTTGCATCATCCTATTCTTTGTACCATGACTTTGTTACCTCTAAGTAGACTTATTATAATGTGATTTTCCATTGTATATTACTTCTAAACTGATTCCTTTGAACTACCCTGCATTTTGTCACATCTGTAAACACAACTGCCATGCATTCTGTCACATCTGATGTCTCTCTTGTAGATTCATCTAGATACCATATACAAGTGAGTTTTTCTGATACAAGTGGGTTGCCATCAAGTACAACACATGCATCATAATGCCAACAATCTCCCCCTTTGGACTTGATGACAACCATGTTGGTGTTGATTACTGCAAGCTGTAGAAACTATTAGAGATAACAAGCAACACCAAAATACTCTCCCCCTTTGACATCAAGGGCAAAGGGCAGACCAAGATATTCTCCCCCTATGATATCAAGGGAAAAATGTTGACCAGCATGAAGGCTTTCATATATGAACAGAATATGAACATTGATCATGCTTTCCCTAGGAACATGATGACTTCTCTTATTAAACTCCCCCTTTGTGCATGCTGAGATGCACTATACCATCCATGCTCCCCCCGAGCATATGCAGAGTCTGTAAAATTATTTTCCAAAAGAACCACATGACCCTATAACTCAACTCTGTGAGTGTGACCTTCCTATCACCAATGACTCATACATGCATCAATCTCCCAACCAAGTGGAGATATACCAGATTTGACTCATCTACCCAACTAAGTGGGGATATACCAATTGTTTATGCATGACCGAAATATAGCAATTATTACATCATCTTTCCCATGCATAGTGGGGGTACAAATTACATCATATGACAAAAAATGACTCATTAAAAGACTATGATAGACAGAGACATATTATGTACCTTTATATGACCTTTACATAAAATGATATACATGACATTTATAACAAAGACCAAATATCTAAACAAGACCATGATCGTCATCAACAACTATCATACACCATATATGATCTGCTCCATAAGCATCTATTAGCAACATCCAGACCAACAACTTGTATATGTCCATCATCAATTCCCAATGTAAATATCATCAACATGTGACAAAGTATCAAATCATCCTCTTGATCTCATCAATATCAACTTGCTCCGTTTCCTTAGTAGAAAGAGCCTTATCATAACTTTCCATGAATCAACTAAGTATATTTCATATAATTAGTAACACGAAATCATTCACATCATATCATATGTATGTGAAAACACCATAGTCATCATCTATGATCATAACACAATCATGAAGAACTGCATGATCTTTCCACAAGAACTCTCAATATATCAACCATGTATCATCACTAGAGATTTTTCTAATAGGCATCAATCATGATAATCAACATATGTGAGTACCAAATCTATCATCATGAAGTAATATGTCATCGTCATTATGCCATGTTTCCAAATATCCATGTCTCCAAATAGTTGTGTCTTCATGAAACATGCAATAACACCATTCTCTTGACCAGCCAACAATATTTATCAATATGGAACTTAGGTAATCATCCATGTATCTAGCATAATGTATATCCATAGCAATATGTATCTAGCAAATCATGAGCTCATAGTGATTTTTCAAGCTTTCTTGATACCATCAACATCAACAATCCTCAACCATATGAGAGCTAAGAACTATAGGAATCCTACATCATAACTGCACCATATGAACTTTATGCATCTTTCAAGGCGTGATGACATCAACATAAAATAAATGAGTTACTCATCATCAAATAATGAAGTTGTGTACTCAATCTTTGTACTTCTCCTTGTCCTTCTGAAGGTCACCATATCAGCAACATATCATATGTACTGTATGCATCATAAGAAAAAAGGTTATCCACAATCATCCATAAATCTGATTTGAATAACAACTATATGGCTAAAGAAATACAAGTATCATCTTAGATTTTATCATAGGCAACTCATAACCGCAACATAACATGTTGTATCATCTAAACACTTCATCCTAATAAGCACCATCACCATTGATAAGAATCATTAGGCACCAAAGACTTCTAAACATAATGCGAACAATGCATTATTAGAAGCATAACATATTCTCCCCTTGAACCTGTGCCACCTGTTCACTATCAGATCTGATCATTGCATATATCAGTAAGAGTTATGAAGGCATCATAATCAACTAGATATACATCAATTCATCAACAACTTATGAGGACCAAAAGCACTTCTAAATAACATCCACAGACTGTAGTCATCAATCATCAAGACATAAAATATAATTTATATCAGATCATTTGTCTAAGTCTGTCCCACTGCTTCTTCATGAAACCAACATATACGCAACTGTGCAGCTTCGAAATCATGTATATACGCGACTCGTCTTCATGATAATTGTGTATGAGAATTAGAACACTGAAATTTCATACTTTCATTTCCCCCTGAATCTGTTCTGTCTATATCCTGAGCTATGCCACATATTTCTAGTTGTACTTACTTCTTCTTCCATACCTTGGAATATGATGATGGTTGCTCATGTTGGTATGTTTGCCGAAATTTTCTCCTACATTCTTTTGCTATATGCCCAAACTTGTTACAAGCATACCATCTTATATTTTTCATATTCCCTCTATAGCAGTCGATGGCTTTGTGACCAAACATATTGCAAGAAAAAAAATATCCCTTGAAGTACCTGGAAGCTGATGATCTTTCTGTATGGTGGTTATTAGCTTGAACCATTCTATTTCTGCATCTGGCTGCAACATGTCCAAAATTAAGACATACAAAACATTCAACATTATTCATCAGAGGAAATAACTGACTATCACTTCCATAGTTGGGAGTAAATCATTTTCTTTGAAGGCTTTCTTTCCTTGGTTATTGGTGGGGTTGACTTCTTATCTCCTTGTTTAGAATTTCAGTTTTTGTATTTGAGTTCATTGCTTCAGTTTGTGAGCTAGATTCACCTTTAACAGTTTCATGAAAACCAGACCAGGTTTGAAGGTAGGAGACCTTTGAATACTAAGAATATCATCTAAAATCTTAGTACTATCTTGAAATCGTAAAAGTTTATCCTTTTCTTCTAATTTACCTTTTGGGATATTTACCTCAACCTAATATTACTCTTCCTTTTCAAGATACTACTTCTTCATGATTACTTCAACTTTTCTTCCTTCTTCCACTTGTTGCCTTAATTTGAGAACTTCATTTTCTTGTTCTTCAAATGCTTGGAGTAGTTCTTTGTTCTCCTTATTTGAATTTTTGAGATCTTCTTTTAGAGAAACGACCCCAGCTTCAAGACCTTCATAGTAGCTGGTTATTTTTATAAGTTCCTTGGTTATTGTGTCCCTTTCATTTACTTCATTTCTCAATGATGTCACTTCATCCTGCAGCCTTTTACATTGATCTTCCTTTTCCTTGTACTTCTTCCTTACCTTGTTTCCTTCCTCCAACTAAGCTTTTAACCTGGTAACTTCTTCTTTGTAGGCACATTCCCTTTTATCAGTTAGATCTTTTTGATCTCTAATTGTGTCTATGAGTTTTTAAAATTTTGCCTCTATTTGATTTCTTTCTCTTTCACCCATAAGAGAAAATTCAGTTGTTTCGTTGTCACATTCATTATCTTCAAATGAACAGAGAAATGTATGACCAAAGGACAACAAATTTGTACTTGATAATTATTTTGCTTGTTCATCTTCATTCTAATGTGATTTTAAATTTGAGGAGTTGCTTCCATATAATGGCCAATCATCTCTTCCACTATCACAGTTCCCCTGAGATGTCTTCTTCTCTTGAGGTGCTTTCTTCTTTAGCTTGTTTCCCATTGTTTCTACGGATCTCCTTCAAGTGATCAAACTTCTGCCAAAGGACCTGCTCTGATACCAATTGTTGGGAATAATACTGGGGGGTGGGGGGGAGGGAGGGGGTGAATCAATATTTACAAATCAATAATTTTTTCATTTCCATAATCAGATTTATATACACAACTTCAGTGAAGGGAACTCATGTGTGCACACAATTATTCTTAAGGAAACCAACATATATCTAGTGAACTTATGATTCAGTTAATTCATCATATGATGATATTTAATCAGTTCATCAGTAATTTATTAAACATTAAACAATAATTATGATCAGTAATAATAGAATAAACCATCAAGCATAAGCAACACACATGAACACCAAGATTTAAGGTGGAAACCCAAAGTGGGATAAAAACCACCTGCTGTTGTTGTCTCTGTCTTATTTTTAATATAAATAATAATATGTTTACAATCTTGTACTGGTGCAGAATCATACCAGTACACAGGAACCCACTTGCAAAAGGCTACAACCTTCTCTTGTTCTTCCACTTCTACTGGAAGGGAGCTACAACCCCCTAGCTCTTGTACTAGCCAATATGTTTATTAGTACATAGGTGTTGGCCTACAGAAGGCTACAACCTTCACTCTTTCTCTAGCTAATACTGGAAGGGAGCTCCAACCCCTTGATCAAATTACGAGTTGACTAAAGGATCCAACTCTCAACATCCTCCAGGGACCACATTTCATGAATTTTCAGACTGAATACTCCTGGTACACAACACTACAATATGAAGGCCATGTTTCATCATATTTTCATATTGGACCCATCAGTAACATTGAAGCTCAAAATCAATCACCACTGCAATACATCCATCAAATATATCTACATCAACCAATCATTGAAACTCAATCATCAATCTCTGACATAATTGAAACCCAATCATCAATCTTTGAATCAACCAATCACTAAAAGCTCTAACATACTGAATCAAACAATCACTGAATCTCTGACGTACTGAATCAATCAATAATTGAACCTATGACACAACTGAATAAATCAATCACTGAACCTTTGACACAACTAAATCAACCATTCATTCAAGCTTAATCAAATTCAACCAATCAACTAGAACAAATAGATCACTGTAACAAGTACACAACTCTGAAACCAGAACACTGCATCAACAACCAAAACCAACTGTAAGCTCAAAAATTCATGTGTTAGAATGTATATGCTTCTTTAATGAAGCCAACCTGCGTGTATACGTTACTTCGTTTAGCCCAACCCATGTATACCTCTAAAGATACTGAATCATAAAACCTCTGAACCACAAACTGTACCAATCAATGAAATTATAAATATCTACATAGTTCTAAATAGATATCAACAAGGATCACCCTTATTTCTCAAACATTCAATCAATCAGACTCAATTTCCTACATTCAGTTTTACTTTCAGATCTAATAAGACATCATTGACAAACAGTAGTAAAACAACAGCATTGATCTAATAGATCAATCATCCTTGAACATAAAGCTTTTATTTTGCATACGCTACTTGGAAGAGCCAAACTAGTGTGTATACGCACCTTCACCAAAGCGAACCAGTGTATAGATATCAAATACTTACTTATAAGTTCACTGCAATTCCAGACTTCAAACATACCTAGGTCATCACATATAAAGGATAAAACGTGCGTTGACAATAAAATATAGCCTATCCAATATCATATCACATAATGATAATTTATTATGATCATGATCCATTATTAGATCTCATCCATCATCAACCACTCAGGTGCATAATTAGTTCAAATCAAGAAAAGCATCAGAAACCCATAACATGCATATTGTTGTTGTTGTTTTTTTTAATCTAACACTTCATCGGATATTCATTACTTATATATTTATACCTTTGATATTCTCCTCCTTATATAGTTTTATGATTTCTCAATACCTCAGACCAAAACCACCTAGGACCCGTGGTATACTTGGATGGGATCAAATAGTCATTACTCTGGTCAATATTATGGGCTAAACCATGGTATTTACCCTTGGTATTATTTCACCTTAATTTCCTTAATTTCTCACCCCATATGTGCTTTTCCTCTTGTGAAAGTGCATGCATACATATACACTCTTTTTGTACAGTGAACCCATGTGTATACGCTCTTTTTGTACATGGAACCTGTATATACAACTTAACATACCTAAAAACATACTTTTTCTTCGACTTCTTAATTCTGATCTACAATACTTTGTTCCATCATCCTATTCTTTTGTACCGTGACTTTGTTACCTCTTAGTAGACCTTTTATAATGTGATTTTCCATTGTATATTACTTTTGAACTTCCCTATATTTTGTCACATTTGTAAACACAACTGCCATGCATTTTGTCACATTTGATATCTCTCTTGTAGATTCATCTAGTTACCATATATGAGTGATTTTTTCTGCTACAAGTGGGTTGCCATCAAGTACAACACATGCATCATAATTCCAACACCATATAAGTAAAATTACATCAATATATACTTTCCAGCAAAGGATATCCTCGCCTCAAGCTTGTAGCATGGTCTCCTCTCCTAATACAACAGATCTCTTGTGCTATATTTTGGATACTTACTATAACCCACTTTCCTCTTGGTGAGATTATATAGGCTCATTCTATCCTCCAGGAGAATGTATCTGGATACTTAGGGGCTTGAAAAGATAGAAAAATTCTACAATAATGGACCCCTAACTAACTCATACACAAGTGGGTCAAGTTGATATCCTTGGGAATGGAAAACTCTAGAAACCTTTTTCACAATAATGAATTTTTTCTCAATTATCTCAATTATGAAATAATTATTATCTCATAATCAAAATATTTTGGAAAATTAACTATGATAAATAACTCAATCATGTAATTCAAACCTTTTATCATGGGATAAATCTTACATATAAAAGAAAAGGTGAAAAGGGATGCATTTTAGCCAAACAAATGAGGTAAGTTGAACTTGGGTTTCTCTCACTATAATGGAGTGGAAAATATGATTATAACAAGGGCTCATACTTTCCCACAAAGATTTATCTTAGAGATGAGGACTTAAGAGGGCTTAAACATACCCAATAAATCTACCTCAAACCTTGCACTGTACCAGAGTGACATGCTATAGAAAAAATGTCTTAAGAAGGCTGAGATTCGACATCAACACCAGTCTCAGAAGTTGGGATGTTACCTCAAAACCCATTCCATATCTTCGCATTCCACCTCAAGAAGTTTGTATTCTACCTCTAAAAGTTCACATTATACTTCAGGGACTTCACATTGTACCTTATGACCTCTGCACTATATGTTAGGACCTTTGCACTATACCTCAGGACCTTTGCATTGTTCCTCAAATCAATGAGCCTTAGATCAAAGATGAATTATGTATTTTGGAAAGCGAATGGGCTCTATTTATAATTTTTCATCCATACAAAGGGGCAGATCTCTTGGGAAGGATGACTTGATCCTTGGAGGGCCAACTTGGTCTTTGTGGCGGTAAAATTCAAATAAAAAAAAATCATTTTCTGGCTGTTAATGAGCCTTGTAATATTTGAATACAAAATAATTTCTTTTCTTTCAACCATGAAGAGCATGCTTCATATAATTTTATTTTACAAACATAATTCACTTTTCATTATTTCAAGTATAAATTAAAATATTATGAAGACCGAGCATAGCTACAAAATTCAGCATATCTCACCTGCCCTAGTGAGATCTGAGGGGTTTGTTGAGAGAAGTATAAAAAATTCTCCTTGATCAACAAGATAAGCAACTCCCAAAGGGAAGAGTATATCCTTCCATTATGAAGGGAACATCTAGAGAACTTCCAGGTGTGACATGGAAATAGGAGATTGTGCCAAGTCATATATTAGTCTATAGTTATTGGTATATTGTGCTTTGGAGTTGGTTGCATTTTGAAGTAGTGGACCCTTGGTTTACTTAGGTTTTTCCTCAATCAATGGTAAAGGGATCTATAGGTTTTTTTGTTTTTTGTTTTGTTTTGTTTTGTTTTTATGACAGTGGCTCTATAAATGGTTTTGTTTAATTCTTAGGTGGAGGATCCATATTGATGCAACTAAGTGGAGAGGTTTGTATCAACAAAATCCATCATCAAGATTTGGTATGTTCCATTCCTAGGTTGATTGGGAGGTGAATAAGGGGGAGAAGTTTTGGCATCATTGGTGGAAACATATCCCTGATCGATAAATGGGTTCCTACACACAACTAGCTACAAAGGGGGTTGAGTTTAGGTGGAAGGTGTTTTGTTACCATGCCTATAATTCTCTTGTGCTTGACATAATTGACACATCTTAGGTAGAAAAGGACATTCATGTGTATAATGGACATAAGTACCACAACAAGAACACATATTATTCATTTGAATAATGTTGTTTTTCTTGAGTAGATTTCCTTAGTGTCGGGGTGTGGTATTTCAATTTCCTCCATTATTAACATTGGGATGTTTCTAAGGTTTCCTATGTTTCCATGATTCTAGGAATTGTTTTTTCCCTTCCCCTTATTATTTTTCTTTGAATTAAGGGTATTATTGAAATTTTGTTGGGCATACACTTAGTTATGAAAACAAATAATATGGGTTCATCATTATTATTTGGTAGATGGGAGTAGTACAATATCACCCAGAAATCAGCTGATGTATATGGGTATAAACATATAAGGTACTAATGCCACCTTGCGAGGCAATGCAAGAGGGATTAGGAATGAGAAAATTATAGGAGGTATTAGTCCCCCCCTAGGATTGGCCATATCAATTTGTTCTTGTGGAAATGGGGAATGTTGATGGTATGTGATGGATCTAATCACACCATTAGAGATATGGTATTCCCCTAGTGTTGAAGTGTCACTTGGGAACGAGTGCCAGACATAAGGTATGATGTTGTAAACATAGTTTGACTAGGCATGGGTTAGATCATATTGCATGGCATTCTAAAAGATGTATTTCTTAGTTAAGGGGAACTTTGAAGTGACATGTTAAGTGATGGGAGGAAGGAGGGGAATTAAAAGATAATCACTAATAATGTAGTAAGTCTTAGAGATTTTCACAATATTGACCATCTATGCCACTCATAAATTTCATTAGTAATATGAATGACATCAGTTTGGAAACATGAAGTTAAAATCTCAATTTTAGTACTGTGGCAGATAAGTAATTGAAATTATGATAGGAAATAATTTATAATAGTGGCGAACACTCAATGGATTCGATGAGATTGTTCAACATACCATTTCATAACAACACATGTTAGTGTGCACTGAAATAGATGGATATGAAAAAAACACTCCATGATGGAGTTTGAAGAACAACACATGTGAAAGGATTGAATGTGCTTAGTGGGGTCCTCTCCTAGGTTCTCTTCAAACTTGGGGATACTTGAAGGAATTTTGGTTGGCATAGGGGCCTATTTCAGATCATGGAGGAGAGGATAATTGATGAGCTAGCTAAAATTAGGGAGATTAAAAATACACATGAATTGGAGGAAAGGTTGATTCGCCTTTGTTCGAATAGTGGCCCCTACATTGGCTGCTACAGTGGTACCCATATTTGTTTTTAATTAATTCTAGAATTACCTCCGCTATTAGCACCCACATTGGGGATAACATTGCTAAAGTAGTTTACATCTACCATATTGGTTGAGAGATCAGGTTGGGAGGAACTAGAGGAAAAGGCAATACTTGATTAATCATAAGAGCTAGAGCCTAAAGGTAGGTTAGGGGGAGGTACCTTGATTCATCAAGAAAGTGTAACTAATCACCCAAGAGGAAAATAAATGGGAATGCCACTAATTATCCATGAGTAGAATTGATAAAAAATATGGTGTCGGGATAGGGTGTACATGATAAAACTATGTTGAATCTCGGAGGATAAAGGGATAATTAAAAGAATAAAATCAATAAGAAATAAGAAGAAAATACATGCAGAGGTGGTGCAATGTGGTTTTTGTGTGATTTCTATGCTAATATAACTCAAGTAGCCTCATCCTATAAAATAAAAATATTATATCTTGATAGATCAATTACTCCTTAAATAAGCCCTAGATTATATTTTAAAATGGCTCTCCAAACAACCTAGATTTCAGGTAATCATGACCAACAATACTAAGTGAAGGTATTAAATACACTTATCCTTATAGTTTATAGGTGATGAAATCTTGCAGATCATTAGATGTCTATCCCCGGTACAATTTCTTCCCACAAACGTCACCTATATGGTAATTTTCCTAAAATATTGGCCGCTAAGGTTATCTTTTTCTAGTGGGGGAGAGAGAATATTAGCTTTTTGGTGTCAACTTTGGAACGAAATTCATGACCAAGAGTTGGGGGCCTTATGGGGAACTACCAGTATACATTGTCTAAGACTTACCCCTTTCATGGGTTTCTTCTATGTATTGGTTCTATACCCCTGGATGGGGAAGGATTTTAGTCTCCCTAATGTTAACCACTATGTTTCAATGTATAGTGACTAATGGGTGTTATTTATATTCCTATCCACTGGCCTTAACCTAGATAATAGATTTTTTTGGTTCCCAAATGGGATAAATTATTTTTTTTAGGTTAGGATTGATTTTAAGGGCTCAACCTGGGATCATGAACCAATAATTTACCTCATTTGTGTGTATGTATGTGCAAATGGCATGTGTTAAAACTAAAATTAGTAGTTATTTGCAATGGAATTAAAGGTAATTAAATTTAAAAAGAAGTAAATAAATTTATGTAAATAAACCATAACAAGAACTCACCATTAATCAAGAAACTACCTATCCTATGAGGATTTCATGCAAGAAAGAAGGAGGTGAGAAAGAGGGAAAAAAATATGCTAAAAAAGATAGGAAAAAAACCAATAATAAATATGATATCTAATTTAACATAAAATCAATTTTTTGTAGATGTAACAAGTATATATTGGTTTCAGGTTTTTAATAAACCCCCAAAATATTTGTAATCGAGGGGGATACAAAAGGAAAATAAAGTGGAGACCAATACTAGATGAAAATAGATGTTCTAATCTCATAAACTCTAAGGAAGAAGTGGGTGAATAGATATAGAAAATGTAGTGATAAAGTTTCAAATGACCTACATTATGTTGAGAATGCAACAAGAAATTCCTAATTTATTTTTTCCCAAATTAATTAGGGGAAATTTCAATTTCAATTTCAGTAAAATACTTGGAAGTAGTTAACTGAGATGACAGGTCCTTGTCACTCATTTAACTCAATTAATTCAATTTGGAGACACTTGAGTTATGTTTAGTTTGATTGATTTCTAATTTCTAGCAACCGAGTTTAGTTAATTAGAGTTATTATAAGTTTAACTAGTTCTAGCTGATTAAGAACTAGTGGAGGGTCCAGTAGTGAGGTGTAACTTCAATTGATCTTTCAGTTGATCTTTTGAGTTACCCAGTTGATATTGGAGTTCAAGGGAAGTGTACTATTAGTTGTATACTTACTTACCCAAGTTGTACAGGTGGTGCATGAAGTCAAATAAAGGCCTAAATGAATTGCACAATTCCCAATGAGAAATTTCCCTAATTAATAGGGGGCTATTTCCTTATTGAAGAACACAAGGAAATATGATCTTGGGAAAATAGAAAATTATCCAAGTATTGGCGAGGGTCAGTTTGTGAAGTAGTGAGATAGATTATACTAGTGCAGAGGTTGCTCATGCTTGAGCAAGCATTCTATTTCTTTTCTATTTTTTAATTAATGCAATACAAATAGGAAAGGATTTTGAGCAGTTGCTTTCCCCTAGATAAAATTATGAGTATGTGTGTTGAATCTTGTCTCATGTTTATTTTGTGATTTCACAATTGATTAATTACTTTCCGCTAATGAGTAGATTAGATTAAAGTCTTTTTTTTAAGAAAATTACATACGTAGTTTGAATCTACAAAGAATTTCTATCTGCTATTAGATCATGAATCATAGTAGAGAAGAGAATTCTAAGTTTTCTTTGCAGGTGGATTGAATTTACAGGATCAATTATTTAGAGCTAGCAAGATGACTTTCTATGGACTAAGACTCGAGTATGCCCTTAGGTGTAGCTCGAATTATGGTGCTTGGAAGGATAGGATGGAGGAAGTGTTGGAAGATAATGGGCTGAAGGAATTCATAGATAATGATATCCAGAAGCCACCAACATCTCATTCTCAAGATCTAGTAGAATGGAAGGAGTGTGTAGCAAAGGTGAGGAGGATAATTAAGGAGGGAGTTCGAGACCATATTGTCTTCAATCTCCATGGGAAAGAGACACCATATGAAATGTGGAAAGCATTAATAGATCTATTCTAGAATAGTAGTGACCACATAAATATGGCACTCAAGGATAGGCTTCGGAATATCAGGATGCAGAAGGGTGACACAATTCCATGATACCTCAACAGGTTCACACAATTTCTTGATGAACTTGGTCAAGTTGGATTTACTGTAGCAGAAGACAATATGGTAATCCTAGCACTTCTAGGCCTTCCCAAGAGCTGACACAACTACGAGGATTCAGTAAATGAGAGGGACAAGCTAACAAATTGAGAACGCCTATGTTCTGATTTGGTGGAAGAGATATAAGGCGTAGAACTATGAATTGGTTGAAAAGGCAAGAAGAGCGAAAGGTAATAAATCTCAATCCAAAGGGGGTTCTAGTCAGGTTGAAAAGAAGAAAGACTTATCAAATATCAAGTGCTTTCATTGTCATGAGATGGGACACTATGCCACAAAGTGTCCACACAAGATGGCTGGCAATAAGTCCTCAAGAGGAGCGACAAGTGAGGCTTTGGCTTCCCAATTCGAATTGGACTTCACCCTCATTGCATGCATGGAAATCATAGTGATGCATAGTGTGTGGTATCTGGATAGTGGGGCTCCATTCTATATGAT
Source organism: Pinus taeda (assembly GCA_000404065.3). Taxonomy (NCBI): domain Eukaryota; kingdom Viridiplantae; phylum Streptophyta; class Pinopsida; order Pinales; family Pinaceae; genus Pinus; species Pinus taeda. The sequence goes on along the minus strand of APFE030893990.1, from coordinate 280,871 downwards.
GGGAAACAAACAATTCTTCAATGACTTAGAGGAGAAGGATATCCGGATGCACATTAATATGGGAGATGATGGAAGGCATAACATGACCAATATTGGTACACTTACTTTTGAGAGGGAGTTTGGCTGCCCTCTTAGGCTCAAGGATGTAATGTATGTATCGGTCCTTAAGAATAATCTAGTTTCTGTAGTGGTATTGGAAGATTATGGTTGTGATGTGGTGTTCAATAAAGGGAAGGATTTCCTGTGACACATCACCACATGACAAGTGAATAAGATTTGGGTTCGAGTGAAAAACCTCTATAAATTAGATGTAGGATATTGTGTAGTATTGAGCACAAAAGCAGAGAAGTTGTAGACTTAAGACATTGATGAATTATGGCATAGAATATTGGGTCATTTGCACGATGTCGTTTTGAAGATCATCCAACAGATTTCTATAGGATTTCCCAAAGGTGCACTTGAGCAGGGAGATACATGAAAAGTGTGTACATTAGGGAAGTAAAAAAAGGCCACCTTAAATGATTGGGATAGTAAGGTGCATGTAGTCCTCGAAAGGATTCACTTAGTTGTGTGTGGACCTTTCTCGACAACCTCCGTGGCCAAGTACAAGTATTATGTGATATATGTAGATGGTTTCTCACGAAAGTGCTGGAACTTCTTCATGTAGAAGAAAAGGCATTCTCCAAATTTGTTGAGTTTAAAGAACTTGTTGAAAAGGAAACTGAAAGAAAGTGAAGGCTCTGAGGAGTGATAACTGTGGCAAATATGTGTCGAATGATTTTAAGAAATTTTGTGCAAAATAAGGCATTTGAGGGGAGTTAACAACATCCCATAACCCACAACAGAATGGGGTGGATGTGAGGAAGAACATAAGTATTATGGGAGATGCACAGACAATGTTGACTAAACAGAGCCTACCACTACACTTGTGGGCTGAAGCATGCAACACAATTGTTTATTTGCAGAACATGAGTTGTCACAAGATACTTGGCATGAGTATGCCAGAGGAAGCATTTTTAAGGAAGAAACTAGATGGGTCACACTTCAAGATATTTGAATCTTTAATTTACTATCATGTTTAAAAGGAGGAAACGAAAACACTAGATCCTATAGTTGAGTTGGGAACATTTGTGGGATCTCAAGATGATAGTGGTCAAAAGAGATGTAAAATTTGATGAGGAGAAGGTAATGGGGTGTTCTCTTGAGAGGGAGCTTCAGTTGCATCCTAATTAGGATCTTTTAGCTCCGAAGGAAGAACCATAAGAATCTGTGGAGCAACCACAAGCACAAGAGGAGTGGAGACATCCACTCAAGCAGAGACATCCATAGAAGGAAGGAAGTGAACTAGGGAACCTGATAGAATGTTGCATGATGCAAGAGAGAATGGGGGAGCACCCACATCTTACTGCAGACAGAGGAGGTCACCAAATCGGTACAATGGCTACATGGATCTCATGAGTGAGCTTGTAGAGACTGAACCATCCTCATTCAATGAAGTAGTAAAGAGACTAGTATGGGTTGATGCTATGGTAGAGGAATCTGATTCCATCGTTAGAAACATTGTTTGGGAAGTAGTTCGGAGACCAAAAAACAATCCAGTGGTGAGTTCTAGATGGCTTTACAAGGTAAAGAATGTATCAGATGGTAGCATCAAGAAACAAAAAGCCATATTTTTGGCCAGGGGGTTCTCTAAAGTGGATGGAATTGACTATGAAGAGACCTTTGCTTGAGCAGTAAGGTAATCATCCATCCGGTCAATTCTATCACTGTCAGCACAGATGGGTTGGAAGATACACTAGATGGATGTGAAGAAAAAATTCCTCAATGGAGTGATTGAGTAAGAGGTGTATGTTGAGCATCTAGAATTATTTTAGACCTTTGACAAAGAGTCACATTTGTAAAGAATCAAGTGAGTGTTGTATGGATTGAAACAAGCACCCCATGCTTGGTACACAGGGATCGACAACTATCTCACTAGGTTGAGATTCACCAAAAGTGAAGTAGATGCAAATCTTTACCACATTTTTGTTGAAGGTAAATTATTGATTATAGTGTTATATGTCGATGATTTAATTTTGACCGAAGATGATAAGTTGATCATTTCTTGAAAAGAGGAGCTTGTAAGAGAATTGAAGATAAAGGACATGGGGCTCATGCATTATTTCCTCAGTTTGGAAGTATGGAAAGGAGATGAGGAACTATTTGTCTCTCAGGGAAAATATTCCAATGAGATACTTAAGAAGTTCCACATGGAGAAGAGCAAAACCATGGAGACTGCTCTAGTAGTGAAATTAACGATGAAGATGTTACTTTAGCTGAAGTAGAAGAGTCTGTCATTTATAAGTAGCTTGTTGGTTCACTTATGTATTTGGTGAACACATAAACGTACATGTGTTATGCAATTAACTAGTTTAGTCAAGCAATGGTTAATCCAAGCAAACTATATTGGAAGGTAACAAATCATGTGTTGAGATCCCTCAGAAGCACCAATTAGTTTGGTCTTTGGTACAAACTGACAGAGGGAGTGAAGTTGCAAGGCTTCACAAATGCATATTGGGTGGGGATTTCATTAGACATGAAGATCATGTCAAGAGGCATTTTCAGTGTTGGGTTAGTAGCTATTTCTTGGTACAACAGGAAGCAAACAATTTTTGTTCTGAGCTCAACAGAAGCAGAGTACATGGCTCCAAGTCAAGCATCATGTGGGGCTATCTAGATGAGAAAAAATATTGTTGGGTTGTTTGGTCAAAAGATGGGTCCTACAGTGATTTAATGTGACAATCAAAGTTGTATCAAACTCTCCAAGAATACAGTTGTTGATGATTGATCCAATCATATTGACATCTAGTATCACCATCTACAAGATTCTATGCAGAGGCAGATCATGTTAAGAAATTTACTAAATAGTATAAATAATTACCGAGAGGAATAAATATAAAAATAACCAGAAACAACCATAAACACATAAACACAAATGTTTATCCGGGAAAACCCCAAATCCGGGGAAAAACCCAACCTAATAAGATCTCATTAGCATTGACCAAAACCCTGGCCAATCCGACCAAGTGAGCCTTCACCGCTCATCTCTAGGTCTTGCATTACAATAAAGTCCTTCTAACCTTTAATAAGCTCCATTACATATAATACCACGAGAAGAATACTATGGGTGCATACTACCATGTGCCCCAAAACCATCACTGTTTAACCTAGTCAACTTTGACTCTATCCCGAGCCAAGTTTACCTAACAATTCCCCCCTTAAACTTGACTTGGGGTTCTTTGAGTAACTCCAGCCAAAGGTGATAAGTGAGACAATCTTGCTCACTCTAGCTCTTACCCCCCTCAGAGTTTTCACCCATGGTATTGTTAACCTGACATCCCCCCTATCACTTAGGTCTAACCCAGACTTTACTGGTGATCACCGAGGGGTACACATGCCTTACCAGGTCTTACAGTAGTATGCCTATTTACATGCAATAATTTTGACTTCATTAATTTTTTATTTTTTATTTTTTATTTTTCTTTTTTCTTTTTTCTTTTTTTTTTTATTGCTATTGCAATTTTGATCCATCCTCTCTCAATTTGATTTTCTCAAAAACTTCTATCAAACCGCTCCAACTACGAGCTCAATGAGAACCTTGTAGATTCTAGCACCGGTGCCCTCACGTAGCAGAAAATGAACAATTTTCGAAGCCGCATGAAGAATTTTCTTCTGTTGACCTGCATGCAGCCCACACCTCCTCCATCTTTCAACACGGCATAGAACACACAGGAAATATCCCTTATCGATTCCCTACGAAAAAAGCTCCGAACAAAATCAGCCTTGAATTTTAATATTTCCAAAGGTATCTTTCAACCTTCTTTAAATAGCAGCATGAATCTTGAGCAATTCGTCAGCATGTTCCAAACTGGTAAATATCGCAAATGCATTGCGATCCCTGGTAGTTACGGCACTATCTTCCACACATTCTCCTCGAGGTTCTTTTGTGTACGATTGTTCCACCATTATTTTCAAACCCAAATCTGTAAAAAAGTTGCATTGATCTCATCAGGCACTATAAACCCTTGGCATCAAAGAATCCCTTTGAAGCCAATATCTGGCTATGATACTAGTTCTTAAGAAATTTACTGCATAACATAAATAATTACCGAGAGGAATATATATAAGAAATAACCAGCAACAACCATAAACACATAAACAAAAATGTTTATCCGGGAAAACTCCAAATCTGGGGAAAAACGCAACCTAATAAGATCTCATTAGCATTGTCCAAAACCCTGCCCAATCCAACCAAGTGAGCCTTCACCGCTCACCTCCAAGTCTTGCATTACAATGAAGTCCTTCTAGCCTTTTATAAGCTCCATTACATATAATACCACGGGCATAATAAAATGGGTGCAAAATACCATGTGCCCCAAAACCATCATTGTTTAACCTAGTCAACCTTGACTCTATCCCGAGTCAAGTTTACCTAACAGATTTTGTTGTTGGAATACATTCCTATAAAGGAACGAGAGTTTAAATATTTCTAACTTATTACAAACTAGTGGAGGGTCCAGTAGTGGGGTTTAACTTCAGTTGATATTTCAGTTAACTCATCAATCAACCGAGAATAATTGATGCATGCAGATACTCGAGTTACCGAGTTGATATTGAAGTTCAAGGGTAGTGTATTATTATTTGTAGATTTACCCAAGTTGTACAGGTTATGCATATAGTCACAAAAGGCCTAAAGGAATTGCACAATTCCCAATGAGATATTTCCCTAATTAATAGGTGGATAATTTTTTATTGAACAACAAAAGGAAATAGGAGCTTGGGAAGGGAGAAATTGGCTAAGTATTGGCTAGGGTCAGTTTGTGAAGCAGTGAGATAGATTTTACCACTGCAGAGGTTGCTCAAGCTTGAGCAAGCATTGTATTTCATCTCTATTTCATGATTAATGCAATACAATTAGGAAGGGGTTTTGAGGAGTTCCTTTCCCCTAGATAAAATTATGAGTATGTGTGTTGAATCTTGTGTCATGTTTATGTTGTGATTTCATAATCAATTAGTTTCTTTCTACTAATGCGTAGAGTAGATTCAATTATTTTGTTTTAGAAAACTACCTAAGAAGTTTAAATATAGAAGGAATTTCTACATGGTGTCAGAGTAGGAATCACAATAGAGAAGAGAATTTGAGGTTGTCTTGAATTTGGAGGATCAATTCTTTAGATCTAGCGAGATGGATTTCTATGGAGTAAGACTCAAGTATTCCGTTGAGAGTATCTCAAATTATGTTGCTTGGAAGGATAGGATGGAGGTAGTGTTGGAAGATAATGGGCTAGAGGAAGTCATAGATAATGATATTCCGAAGCCTCGAACATTTGATGCTCAAGATCTAGCATAATGGGAGAAGTGTGTAGCAAAAGTGACGAGGATCATATTGGAGGGAGCTCAAGATCATATTGTCTTGAATATCCATAGGAAAGAGACTCCATATGTAATATGGCAAGAATTGATAGATCTATTCCAAAAAATTAGTGACCACAGGAAGCTGGCACTCAAGGTCAAGCTTCAGAATATTAGGATGCAGAAGGGTGACAAAATTCCATTGTACCTCAGCAGGGTCACACAATGTCATGATGAAATTGGTCAAGCTGGATTTATTGTAGTAGAAGATGATCTAGTAAGCATAACGCTTCTAGACATTCCAAAGAAATGGCATAGCTAATAGGATTCTTTAAATGGAATGGAGAAGCTACCAAATTTGGAATCCCTGTGGTCCAAATTTGCGAAAGAAGAGATAAGGTGGAGAACCAAAGATGGAACCTCATCCAAGGGTGATGATGAGGAGAACTACGCCTTGCCTAGAAAGGAAAAGAAAGGGAAAGGGAAGATATTTATAGATGATTTCTCATGGATGTGCTAGATCTTCTTCATGTAGAAAAAAGACCAGACATTCTCCAAATTTGTTGAGTTTAAAGCACTTGTTGAAAAATAAACTGGTAGGAAAGTGTAGGCTCTCAAGACCAATAACGGTGGAGAATATGTGTCGAATGAGTTTAAGAACTTCTATGAAAAATAAGGCATTCAATAGGAGTTGACAACACCCCATAACCCACAATAGAATGGGGTGGTTGATGTTTTTGTTCCTTCATTTTTTCAAAATACAATTTTTATGAGAAGATACGAGCTCTATCTCGACACCTATTTTTCAGCTAGAACTGAGCAAGGAATAGTCTCCTAGTTTCCAGGAATAGTAAAAGGATGAGTCATCAAGGGCCAGTTGGAGGGTTATGAGCACCATCAAATTCGAATTCATGGAGTTATAGGTGTCAAAAGGATTGTTTAATTCCTAGATAAGGTTGTTTTAATCATAATGAAGAGTTACACTCCTAATTATTTTAGGTCTCTAGAATTGCTAGTTAACAGTCAGTTACATTTAGTAGTTAGTTTTGAGTGTCAATAGGTGTCAGGTAAGGTAGAATTCAAATTCGCCTCATCCTAGAGGAAGGAATCTAAGTTATGTAAAGAAATCTATATATAGGAGACAAGGCAATGTACCAAGGGTTGGAAAATTTCAGAGAAACACTCATATTGTGTCATTGTAGAAGTTCATGTCTTTATGAATACAGACTTTGGCTTTACTTCTTAGGATTCAGAAAGAGTTCAATGGTGGCTTGTTTTATGTTTGTCCTTATTTCTTTATCTTCATTAGTATGAATGTGTAATACTTAGAATTCATTGACATGCTCTAACTTCCTTCATGCATTCACAAATTGTGTTTCTTACTTGTCTCTATGTGTTAACTGATATATTGAACTCCAGATGCCCTGACTTCCATGTAAAGTTAATATAATTTTTATACTGAAGCATTTCTTGACTCCATAAGCCCAATGGATGTTTACTGATCATGTTCAACCATTCATGTTTTTCACTTGTTTCATAGAGTTAGCCATCTAATCTTTATCAAAATCTTTAACCTAGTGAGAGAGCCCTCTTAGGTTGAGCAGGCCAAGCCTCAGCCAAAAGTTGGTTTGAAAGAGTTACACAAGGTCTTCCTGATCAACAGCCTATTAGGGTTGGAGTTTTGTGATAACATTTTGGTGCATATGCCGAGAGCCTGAAGTCTATTCCTTCCCAAAATTAAGAAGTTGAACTTCTGAAGGTAGCAGAAGCTCGGACATCTTTTTGAGGCTGCAAATCTACCTTGGTGACTCCACACATCAAATAAAAAATTGGAAGGTGACTCCACTGCTAGAAGATCGGTCACTTGATCAGGTTTCAAGATGAGTTCCATTGCAAGAATGAATGCCAATTATGCCCCTATGAATCGGTCTCATATCCTTGGTTTTCCAAATCCTATGCCAATGGTTGATTGGTTAGATGATCTTCCAATATTCAAAGATGAGAATAAAGACAATGCTGCTCTTCATTTGGTTAGGTTCCATATGCATTTACGCAGTCTTAAGGTTCAGTTCCCTGAAGATTGCCTCATGAGGATGTTTATAGGTTGAATGGTTAGATGATATTCCAATATTCAAAGATGAGAAGAAAGACAATGTTGCTCTTCATTTGGTTAGGTTCCATATGCATGTACGCAGTCTTAAGGTTCAGTTCACTAAATATTGTCTCATGAGGATGTTTATGACCACTTTAGAAGGAAAAGCATGGTCTTGGTATAAAAGTTTGGAAAATGGTTCAATATATTCACTTGCTAATTTTCATGATGAATTCTATGAGATGTATAAAGAATGTCATACTTCCTTATTGCTGGTCAAAGATTGTTGTAAACATTCTTTTAGTCTTATTCAATATTTGGAGGATTGTTATGATGATGATGAATTTATAGATGAATAAATTTTAGAAGCTCTTCATAACAATGCATTTCAACATCAATAAGAAAGTATAACATCCCATGAAATGCAACATGAAAATCAGCAGGGGTTTACTTATGAAAACCATGTTACATCCTCTGATATGAATGAGAAGATGCATCAAACTTGCCAATATTTTGATCATAATGAGTATGAAAATGATTACATACACCAAGAAGAAATGATGGAAGAAATTTTTGATAACCCTCAGGCAGAGGAAAGGGTTGTTCATTTTTGTAATTCCTTGCAGCGGATTACTTCAAAGAATGATCATAATAGTGAGGAAAGTTACATTGTCTATGGAAATCATTTAGAAAGGTAGTTGGATAACTTATCAAATAAATGTTGTGTGACTAAAGATCAGTTGTTAGAAGTAACAGGATGTTATGATGATCATCAAGCTGATCATGTATTCTGGGATCCTATAGCTAGATACATGGAAGAGTTTTACTCTCCAGTGTTCCAGTTTTTCTATGAAGATCAAAGACAATTCCAGTGGTAGTGGTCATCACAATATCATAACTATTTTGAACTCTGATGCAGTCAAAAAAATAAAATATCAAATAAGACAAATGATTGGCTACATTAAAAATTTCACATTGATTGAGCTTAAAGAAGTTTGCAATTGATAGGGTAAGTAGGTAGGAAAATGCAAATAAGCTCAAGGTTGACTGAGCATTTTTCAATATATATAGATGTCTTTCTCCTACAGTGTTCATCAAGCTTAAGCTCGAGGTGAAGGCCCAAGAAGCTTAATGGGGATGCTTGTCAAATAAATTTCTGTTTATCATAAGAGGATAAAGCATTGGACCTACGAGTTCTTAGTGTACCACAAGGGCACACTATCCCAAGTGGAGCCACTGTTATCACTGAAAAAAAAAAAAAAATCAAGAAAAAGGGTAAGGTAAGGAAGAAATGGTCTTGGTCATTTTCGTGTTCCTTTCATGCATAAGAAGCACTTGGCAAGCTCAGAGTCAGCATACATCAGTGTTCTTTGAAGGCTCAAGTGAGGCAGTTCTTCATTTCAACTCAAGCAATTGACTTTGAAGAATCTCCTCTGGTTCGAGCAGACTTGATAGAAACAGGTAAAGGCATAACCAAAACCTCTAAAAAACTCAAATTTGATGATCAAGTTTCTAAATTTGTTTTTAAGCCAAGAAGACCTGTGACAAGGCATTCAAGGGGGATACAAGAGACATTGCCAAAGGCAAGTGAAACAGGGGAGGTAACAAAATCTCATGAAGGACCTTTAGCTTCATCAGAAACATCATCACAGCTGCATAAAAATGATAGAGGTAAGGCATTTATCTCGTAACAAGAGGAATGTAGTTTTGAAGAGTTGAAGAGAAAGTTGAATTTGGCAAATCTTGAAATTTCCAAACTGAGAAAAACCTCAAGGAAACATGCAATAAAGGACGCTTATTTCAATAAAATGGAGGCTCTGTGGGAAGACAAAATGATTTCAATACCCGAAGTGGTAAATTGTCATGCTCAATACTACACCTAGACAGTCCTTGCAGTAAAGGAAGTAAGATACATCAGAAAGGTCAATGCAAAACTGGGAGCTAGGATCAGAATTATGAAGAGGCAAATTGAATATCTGAAGACACCACTAAGCCAGCATGAAGGACATTCTTAGCTAAGAGAAATCACATAGCAAGTAAGGCTAAGTCCTAAATTTTGATAGACTACCTTCTGAAGTTTACCTTAAAAGAATGGTATCTATGTTTTCAGTTTTGAACAACTTCATGGCAGATGGGAAAGCCATTACATGGAAAAGAAAGATAAAAAGAGTTAAATTTTGGGCTCAAACTATGTTTTTAAAATTACACAGCAATTTCATAGCGCGCTACGAAACTGCTGTAGGTGATGCCTAATGCACAGCAATTTCGTAGCGCGCTACGAAACTGCTGTAGTTGCATATTATGTTTTGGTGGACCAATTTTGGGATACAAAAGGAAATATTTTTGAAGAGGAGTGTCTGAAAAGGAGCATTTACAAAGTGTAAGTATCCAGCAAAGGCAAATCAAAGGAAGAAAGGACATCCATGAACTCTAAACTCTATGTTATGAAAATGGTCATTATTTCATAGCTAGTATTGATTCATAATGCTCCGGGCACCATTAAAGAAGTTTTGTCTTAGCACAAGTATTTGAGCAAGGTATTTGGTTAATTTAATGCATGTACGTGATTAAAAGAGACAACATGGTCAGCAGAAGGATTCAAAGACAAGAATAAGAGTGAAACTATAAAAAGGATGAACTTTGTCTCCTTGTTTTTACTAGTCAACTTCTAGAAGAGTTCTTGAGCAGCTAAGAACTCAATTTCAAAAACTGAAAGAGGTTTTTCTTCCAAACATACTGAAATAAAAAAAAACTCCTTCATTTTCTTCAAATTCATTATTATCTGGGAGAAATAGATGACCAAACTTGCGCTATGAAACTGTTGTAGGTGCAGTTTTTCACAAACATATTTCTCCTGTTTTTAAAAGACACATTCTGGGCGGTAGGAAAGGTATTGCAAAAAACCAAGAGAGGTTTTTGTTCAGCACGGATATTTTCACAAAACCCTCCTTCAGTTTTTCAAAATACAATTTTTATGAGAAGATACGAGCTCTGTCCCAACACCTATTGTTCAGCCTGAACTGAGCAAGGAACAGTCTCCTAGTTTCCAGGAACAATAAAAGGATGAGTCATCAAGGGCCAGCTGGAGGTTATGAGCACCATCAAATTCGAATTATGGAGTTATAGGTGTCAAAAGGATTTTTTAATTCCTATATAAGGTTGTTTTAATCATAATGAGGAGTTACACTCCTAATTGTTTTAGGTCTCTAGAATTACCAACTAACAGTCAGTTACATCTAATAGTTAGTTTTGAGTGTCAATAGGTGTCAGGTAAGGTAGAATTCCAATTCTCCTCATCCTAGAGGAAGGAATCTAAGTTATGTAAAGAAATCTATATATAGGAGAAAAGGAAACGTACCAAGGGTTGGAAAATTTCAGAGAAACACTCATATTGTGTCATTGTAGAAGATCATGTCTTTATGAATACAGACTTTGGCTTTACTTCTTAGGATTCAGAAAGAGTTCAATGGTGGCTTGTTTTATGTTTGTCCTTATTTCCTTATCTGCATTAGTATGAATGTCTGATACTTAGAATTCATTGACATGCTCTAACTTCCTTCATGCATTCATAAACTGTGTTTCTTACTTGTCTCTATGTGTTAACTGATATATTGAACTCTAGATGCCCTGACTTCCATGTAAAGTTAATATAATTATTATACTGAAGCATTTCTTGACTCCATAAGCCCAATGGATGTTTACTGATGATGTTCAACCATTCATATTTTTCACTTGTTTCATAGAGTTAGCCATCTAATCTTTATCAAAATCTTTAACCTAATGAGAGAGCCCTCTCAGGTTGAGGAGGCTAAGCCTCAGCCAAAAGTTGGTTTGAAAGAGTTACACAAGGTCTTCCTAATCAGTAGCCTATCAAGGTTGGAGTTTTGTGATAACAGTGCTGAAGGAGTCCAGTTCAACTGGGCGAATTATCTGTGCGGCAAGTTCCTTGTGAGCTGTCACGAGGCACAGGAGTAGGGCAAGATGTTCCACTACTCGTGGCTCTTGTTGTTGATCGTACTGATGGCATGGGAGTTTCCAAAAGACAGCCAATTCCCTTTGGTCGCATTGGACCTTCAAGAGGCAGTGAAGTATGCTTCGTTGTGGCCAACCAAGGATGCACAATGCTTAAAAGAAAGCAAGATATTTTGGATCTTGATGGAGATGAGTATCGAGATGGGGAACAGTCGCAAGCCGCGGTTGTCGCACACAATATACGCTAGTTTTTAGATCTTTACAGAGTTCAAAGTGGATTTCACCATGTATTTATCAAGGCGTGGAAGGCCCCCATGAAGACATGGCATAGATTACCTTATCTGGCAACAGATGATGTTATCTTTGCAGTCCTCGAGTCTTGGCTGCCAGAGTGGCGCACTGCAATAGGCTCCACGATGGAAACAAACAAGTCCACCACGCAGTATAAGAAGTAAGAAACAAAGCTCAAAATGGTGCAGCTGGCTGAGAAGTGAAGAATAGAGGAAGCGAAGGCTAAGATCCAAGCAGCCCGTGACACTATGAAATTGGCAGAACAACCAGAGACGGGAGGAGAAGAGCATGAAGGGAAGAAGTCACCTTCGGCTGGGGCTGAGGTAGAAACAAAGGAGCCGACAGAACAAGGTCGCATCAACCCGCAAATGACATCCACCTCACTCAAGCATAAGTGACTGCAAGAGAAAGCAATTTCATGAAAGAAAACCAAGGCTTCAAAGACATCCTTGGACCCAATCACCCTCACTGAGGGGGATTTGCACAATATTGGAGAAATGGTGAGGGATGTGACCACAGAGGCCCTCCAACAGTTCAAAGAGCAGCAGTAATTGGTATTAGGGGCTCTCTAGACAGAGCTATAGGAGTTGCAGGTTCGCACTCCATAGACTAGCACATTGTCCACCAGCCTCGCAATCAGCACTTCAATTGGCACGGAGATGTTGCGCACAAGGGTGACCAACGTGATACTGCTACCAGATGTGGCACTTACTATAGCAAATGAGGCTAACAGGCCCACGAACAGCATCCTGAAAGGGGTGGGATTGAATATGGCCATGCTCCCTCAGGAAACACTCCACCTCTTGCAGGATGGAGTCACCACAGAACATAGGGCACGGGAGAGTCACACTTTACAGGTGATGAGCGAGCAACACATCAATATCGAGTAGTTGGGCCTAAAGCGCAACGAGGTAGTGGAACAAAATAAGAAAATCATGCAGGTAGTGGAGGAATCCTGTCGAATGGTCTCGGAGTTGGACATTCAGGCAGAAGAATCGGTTAAGATGCGCGTCTGCAAGTTGGCCACAAGGGTGCACGACACTCAGGCAGAGATGGACAGGATTTAGCTGGAGCTAAACCTGTAGATTGTAGAATTGCAGTTGAGGGCTCAGCCTTCAACTCTGTCAAAAGTAATGGGAACAACTTTCCACCACTGTTACAACAGCAATAGCGGCAGTCGACAGTGCAGTAGCAGACTGCACGTGACTTTTCGAACAGTCATTCGAGGTACTGACCACCCTGCAGAAGGACCCGAATGTAGAGCGCCTGGAGATAGATGCACATGAGCTACAACAAAGATATGATGAGATCAAAGGGATCCCACAGATAGTCTCCCTTACATAGAGGCTCGCATGGATGCAGGACGTAAAGGCGCTTAAGGAACAGGTGGATGTCGCTCGACACAAAGAAGCGGTCCTAAAAGCGCGCCTACAACCATGGATAAACGAGGCATATACAATCACAACTTCCATTGAAGGAAATCTCACAACACTGCAGGAAACTCAGCAGAAGATTTAGGGTGGCAGTTCAGCAGCAGTCACCGAGCAGAGAGTGGAAGAAGTCCAGTAGAGGGTCGCTCAGTGTGCTGTCGAGGTTGCGATCATCCAAACAGAGCTGGGAGGTCTTCGTGGTAAGATGTTCATGCCTGTAGAGTGACTCAAGGGTGAGTCATGATGTTTGTGTTGGTGGCATGTTGGGCGCGGGATCCCCAAGGGTAATTTTAGGGCTAAAAGCCCATATTTTGGTCAAATTTTGTAATCCAAGGGTAAAGACTCTGCATTTTGTGGTCGTAGAGTGTGTAGGTGTTAAAGAATCATAGGGTTCTCAGACCTTATTTTTGAAATGTATTGTTAGCTATAAAAATATGTTGGGTTGTGTTATATTATTTCCACGACTAGCCCAAGTAGTTAACCGGGGGGTTAGAGGGGGCGTGGAGCCCCCCTTTGTTACGTCGATTGTGTAGCAGGGAGGGTCGCAAGGGGTTTGAGGTGTACCCGTAACACCACTTTATGCAGTCCAGGGCAGTGCCCCATAAAATTTTGGTTTTGGACCCTATGTTAGGATGGGCAGGCCCACCTATGGTTTTGTGCATGATTTTCGCACATGTTTTTTGGACGCAATGGTTTTCGGTCCATGGTATTAGATGCTTTGGCATGCATAAATATGTATTATAATATTGAAAGGAAAATAATGAAAAATCAAGATGGTAGTCCCAGTTTTGAGATCTAGGGGAAAATATCTGTGTATATGTGTTTTATGTGTTATGCTATCGCATTGTTTATTTTCTGTGTTTTAGAATTTGCATGCAGGTAATATATGTAGGGGGTTAAAACCTACATTTAATATCGGAGTTGTTTTGGCTTCAAGGGGACGCCTTTGTTGCTGAGGGGTTTCGCTCAGGCCTGTGGTAGACCTTGTTCAGTGGGAGATCTGCGAGATTGATTCTGGTGGTGAAAGAAGATGGCGAGTAGTGGAAAAATAGAGATTGAGAAATTTAATGGTTAGAGTTTTGAGTTGTGGAAACTCAAGATGGAGGATCTGTTGGTGGATAAAGATTAGTGGATCATGGTAGATCTGAGTACTAAGCCAATGGGAGTGTCCAATGAAGAATGGAAGAATTTGGATCGGAAGGAAAAAAGCACAATACTTTTTTGTTCTCAGATTTAGTATTGCTGAATGTATTAGGGGAAGCTACAGTGAGGGCTTTGTGGGAGAAGTTAGGGACTTTGTACCAATCTAAGTCTCTGGTGAATAAATTGTTCTTTCCGAAAAAGTTATATAACCTGATGATGAAAGATGGAGACTCGGTGACAAATCATTTGAACAAATTTAATATTGTGGTAAGTCAGTTAGCATCTGTTGATATTAAAATTTCAAATGAAGATATGTGCATCAATTTGTTGTGTTCTCTACCAAATTCCTCGGATAGTCTGGTTATTGCAATAGGTAGCAATGCAACTTCCTTGTAGTTTGATGAAATAGTCTCAGGCTTGCTGACAAAGGAGATGAGATGGAAAAATATGGAGAGCCAGAATGGTGATGCCTTGTCTGTACGAGGATGGTCCCAAAATAGAAACAAAAATAAGTCATCATGTGGGATATCTAAATCTAGAGGGAGATCTAAATCTCCAGGAAAACCTGTAAAGGTTGTGTGCTGGAAATGTGGAAAGGAAGGGCACTACAAAAGGGACTGTAAATCTAAAGCTCCTGATAAAGGAAAGGGATCTAATGATGCTCTTTCTGCAGAAGTGAAAACCACCTCAGATGAAGGTGGGGAAGTGTACTTGGCTTCTCCAAGTACACATGTAGATCATGAGGCATGGTTGATTGACTTAGGTGCATCCTTTCACTTCACTCCCCATAGAGAGTGGTTCTGCAAGTATGATAAATATGATGGTGGTGATGTCTTCTTAGGGGATGATAGGAAGGCTAGAACCATTGGAAGAGGAAAAGTAAAGTTGAAGTTGCAAGGTGGAAGGGTTAGAATACTTCCGGGTGTTTTGCATATTCCTGCATTGGCCAGAAATCTAATTTCTATAAGCAAGCTGGATGATGCAAGTGTAAAAATAGTGTTCAAAAAGGATACCTGCAAAATGGTTCGGGGAGCACTGGTATTGATGTGGGGAGTTCGAATTGGAAATATGTACAAGCTGCAAGGTAGCACTGTTATTGATAGGTGCAACAATTATGTGGTTCCTGAAAGTGGAGCAGAAAATCTAGTGGTCTCTGGAGAGAAGACCATGTTGTGGCATCAAAGGCTTGGACATATTAGAGAGAAGGTCCTTCCAATACTTCATGGTAAAGGTATGGTAGAAGGTATGAGTAATAGCTCTCTGGATTTTGATTTCTGTGAAAATTGTGTATACGGGAAGAAGAATCAGGTGAGTTTCCCTTCTGGTATTAAGAGGGCGCAACAAATATTAGAGCTTGTGCACAATGATGTGATTGGATCTATGAAAGTTCCATCACTGGGTGAGTCTATGTACTATGTATCATTTATAGATGACTTCTCAAGGAATACATGGATATATTTCCTTAAGAAGAAATCTAAAGTCTTTGATAGGTTTAAAGAATTTAAGGCTCTGGTGGAAAAATCAGATAGAGAAGAAGATAAAGGGTACTGAGGACAGATAATGGTGGAGAATTTCCTGTAGCAAGGAATTTGAAGAATTCTGTAAGAAGTGTGGTAATCAGGCAGAAGACTACTCCGATATACACCTCAACAAAAATGGATTTGCAGAAAGAATGAACAAGACGTTGATGGAAAGGGCAAGAAGCATGCTCAGTGGTGCTGGGTTAGGACAAGAATTCTGGGCAGAGGCAGTGGATACTGCATGTTACTTGGTCAACAGGTCACCTTCATCAGCGTTGAGGATAAGACTCCACAAGAAGTATGGACTGGTAAGAAAGCCTCTCTTTCACATCTGAGGGTATTTGGAAGTGATGCATATGTACATGTTCCAAAGGAGAAACGAACCAAGTTGGATAGTAAATCTGAAAAGTGCATCTTTATTGGGTATAAGGATGGTTTAAAGGGTTATAAGCTTTAGAACCCGACAACAAGGAAGGTTGTGTACAACCAAGATGTGGTGTTCATACAGGTGAAAGATGTTAGTAAACATGAAGTCCAACGAAAGGAACCTGAGAAGATAGAGTTTGAGCTAAAGGAGGAAGAATCAGACTCTACAACAGAGGAGGAATTAGAAGATGAAGAGCCACAAACTCCAGGTGTAAGAAGATCAGTTTGAGAAAGAAGGTAGCCATAAAAATATAGTCCATCTGCTTTCTATTCAAATTTTGCTTTATCTATTATTGACGATGATCCAAAAATTGTGAAGGAAGCAGTAGATTGAGAGGATGGCAAACTCTGGAAAGAGGCCATGGTTGATGAAATGGAATCTTTGCACAAAAATGAGGCTTGGGATCTGGTGGAGTTGTCGGCTGGAAGGAAACCCATTGGCAGCAAATGGGTGTTCAAGAAGAAGACAAATGCAAAAGAAAAGGTGGAGAAATACAAAGCTCGGTTTATAGCAAAAGGTTATTCCCAGGTGCCAGGAATTGATTTTGGTGATATTTTTTCTCTTGTTTCCAAAGTAACTTCTATTAGATTACTTTTATCTGTTGACGCTGCTTTTGATTTTGAGGTAGAACAGATGGATGTGAAGACAACATTTCTTCACGGGGATCTGGAAGAGGAAACATACATGAAGCAACTTGAAGGCTTTACGGTGTAGGGTAAGAAAGAATTGGTATGCAAGTTAAAGAAGTCTCTGTATGGGTTAAAACAGTCACCAAGGATGTGGTATCAGAAATTTGATACATTTATACGAGGACTTGGCTTAACCAAAAGCAAAGCAGATTACTGTGTGTATTTTAAATTAATTGGTGACCGTGTTATTTATCTGGTCTTGTATGTGGATGATATGTTGCTGGTTGGAAATGGCAAAGAAATTATCCAGGATTTGTAGACCCAATTGTCCTCCAAATTCAACATGAATTATCTTGGTGCTGCAAACTATATTTTGGGCATGGAAATTAAAAGAGATCGGGCAAAGAGGAAGCTCGGGTTAAACGAAAGGAAGTATGTCGAGACAATACTGCAAAGGTTTAATATGTAGGATAGTAAATCGGTGAAGGTTCCTATTCTTGTAGGTGTGAGGTTATCTGTTGAACAGTGTCCCAAGACACAAGAAGAGGAAGAGGACATGTCCCGTGTTCCACATGCAAGTGCAGTCGGTAGCCTGATGTATGCAATGGTATGTACTAGACCAGACATTACACATGCAGTGGGAGTATTGAGCAAGTTTAGCTCAAAAATAGGGGAGGAACACTGGACAACATTGAAGCGGGTATTCAGGTATTTGTGTGGCACTAGTGATTATGGTGTGCTACCAAGGAAGACTAGGATTGGATAGAGTTTTGGATATCTGTGGCTTTGTTGATGTATACTGGGTTGGAAATTTGGATCAGAGAGGATCTACAAGTGGGTATGTGCTTAATCTATTTGGAGGTGCAGTCAGTTGGATGAGTAAGAAACAATCTATAGTGGCACTATCAACTACAGAGGCAGAATACATGGCAGCCACTCATGCAAACAAGGAAGCAGTTTGGTTGCAAAGATTAGGTTCAAGTATGTGGTTAGTACAGGAAGCTATAAGGATACACTGTGACAACCAAAGTGTAATTTTCTTGGAAAAGAACCTTGCATTTCATTCAAAGAGAATGCACATTAATGTTTAGTATCACTTTGTGAGGGATATGATAGAAGACAAAAAGGTCTTGTTGGTAAAGGTGGACACTTGAAGAATATTGCAGATGCATTGACAAAATTTGTGAGCTCTGAGAAGTTCCCTTGGTGTAGAGAGACAATGCGCATTTCAAGGCTGGAAGAATGACTAAGCTCCCTTGTCACCCCCTGTGGAAAGAAAACAACAAGTGGGATAATGTTGGGTTGTGTTATATTCTTTCTACGACTAGCCCACATAGTTAACTGCAGGGTTAGAGGGGGGGCGGAGCCCCCCTTCGTTGCACCGATTATGTAGCGGGGAGGGTCACAGGGGGTTTGAGGCGTACTCGTAACCCCACTTTATGGGACCTGGGGCAGCACCCCAGAAAATTTTGGTTTTGGACCCTTTGTTAGGATGGGCGGACCCACCTATGGTTTTGTGCATGATTTTCGCACATGTTTTTTGGACGCGATGGTTTTCAGTCCATGGTTTTGGACGCAATGGTTTTCGGTCCATGGTATTGGATGCTTCGGCATGTATAAATATGTATTATAACATTGAAAGGAAAATAATGAAAAATCAAGCATGTAGTCCTGATTTTGGGATCCAGGGGAAATCTCTGGGCATATGTGTTTTATGTGTTATGCTATCGCATTGTTTATTTTCTGTGTTTTAAAATTCGTATGCAGGTAATTTCTGTACGGGGTTAAAACGTACAAAATAGAGCTAAGCTCTAAGTAGTTGGAGAAAAGGGAATAGAAGATAGACACACGAAGATATGATGTACGAGAGATAGCTTTAAGGTAGAAGTCTAAGTTGGGTCGTAGTGTAGGTAGAGGCTCTACAGCTGAGTGCATAGAGGCCTAGGGTAGAAGTCCACAGTTGAGTGCACGAACCCCTGCAGTTGAGTGCACAAGGCGAGTTGAGTCTGTAATCGTCTAGAATTATCAATAAAGAGAAGTATTCTACAATTTCTGCATCTTTATTTCCTATTTATGCATCTTGTTATGTTGGGTATTAATTTCACTTATAATTCTTATATGATGTGCGAATATATGTAAATGTGTTGGTTATGTGAACACATGTAAGAACATCTATTTACGCAAAGCTAACTAAGATCTAATAAGATAAGTAAGATACTTAGCCTACTTTGGGAGATATCGCAGTTTGCTGCCCTAGGAACGTGAAAGTCCCTGAGCCACAAGTTAGGGCTGCACGAAAACCAACTGTACCCTTTCACAAAGGTACTAAAGGGTGGAACAGAGGGCTAAGCAACTGCGCGAAGGCAGGTATAGCCAAAATAAACTAACATCACAACCACCTCAAGGGTGTGGAAACTTGGTTCCAGCATCCCCCCATACTACTTCGAGTGAGACTTTAGTCCACGCTCTGCGGACTGATCCTAAAAGGGCCAATAGTGTAGGGTTTTGTTTGGCTAACTAACGTTGAACCTGGGCTAGGCCCCCTCTAGCCAACATGTACATATCTTAACTCTGTTGTATAAGATTTAACACTTTAATAGTTTTAGTTCTATTAAAACAACTTGTCCATATTTTCAAATACCATGACTAAATTAATTTATTTTCATGGTATAGGTAGAAGAAACACTTGAGCTTATATATCTTATCTTCATGTATTTTACCATTTATGTGCATTTATTCTCTCAACTTCTCTATATTTTTTTTGTAAAATGCTTATTAATGGTCGTTAAATCTATTTTGGGTTTACTTTACAACTACAATGATCTATTCGACTACAACATATTCATATAAATGCTCCAAGTTTGGTGACATTATAATTCAACTCACCCATCTCCTTTATCAGTTCAAGACAGAGATTTTGTTCTCAGTTCTTGTGTTCATGCTTCTTGTAGTGCATTTTGTGACTCCGCTAAATTTCTTTTTATGAAAACTATATCTATTAAAATTTTCCTACTTGGAAGTTTATGTAAAGGCATAGAGCCTATTGTTACATAGACATTACTATTTCTTTTATATTAAGGGTTTTTTCTAGCAACCCTTAGTACATCAGATTAAACTGTACAAGAGTCATTGGCTCTGTTTCTTTTTAAATATATTTAAAATTATGATTTTATAGTTTTTCTCTCATCCCTATGTACTCAAATAGTTCTTTACATCTTATTAAAATTATAATGTTTAAGTTTCCTCTTTTTCCAATTCTGTTGTGACTATAATGTTTCTGAACAAAAAGTTTTTACTGTTCTTTATTACTACTATTTTCCAACTAGTATGTTAATTCTGAAAGAACATCTTACAAATATATACATTTACGTGACTTGTTCACACACACACACACACACATATATATATTAATTACTTGTCCATTGAGTAACATATCTACAGTATGCATATCGCTAGCTCAAATTAAGGAAATTAAATCCTTCTTCTATAAATGCAATTACATTGGAACAAAAATGAACAAAATATACATACAAACTTCTAAATACCTTTTCAAAATCAAATACTTAAACCATGCATTTTTCAATCTTAACAAATATATTATATTCAACCTACTTTACTAAATACAGTATGCACAAATAAAGCATATAATTTGAACTTCCAAGATTTATTACTTTCCTCTATTTTCACTATATAAGAAAAACTTGTTGTATAGCAAAAGAATTTGTTTTATTTTATTTTTCTTTTCTGAAATCAAATAGATAATACAATTAGAAGTACTGACTTGAGATAATGGTCTTGGCTCCTCCTAACCTTAACACAAAAAACAACTAGTGTCCCCTCGGGCAAACAAGACCTGAAATTTTTCTTTTGTCTTCTATTTATTGCTTCTCTTTAATCTCTTCTATTCTCAGAATGAGAAAAAAAGAAGCGGATAATTTTATTTTTATTATAACCCATCTACCACTCTTTTGGTGGTTAATAACTCCCTCCAGCTCACCAATGGGTGGCAGGTAGTTATATGCTCATTAATGAGCTTTTGTTTCCCACTCTTGAGGACAACTCTTCTGGCCTTCTAGGAAATTTTAATTGGACAATTTCATAATTCCTCAATTAAATCTAATCATTTAAATTAGATGCCTAAGACTTCTTAATGGGTAATAACACTTCACAATAAATTGCAACCTTATCTCTTTTAGCCAACTATACTCAAAAACTAATTTTCCAGAGTTATTTATTTACAAAAATAAAACAACTTAATTACAACTTCATATTTAGTTATTATCAATACTTAATTTACTGGTAATCAAAATTTCAAAAGTTTTTCAAACCAACATACTTTAACCATAAATATAAAAATGCACATATAATTACATAGTTGATCAAGCCAAGAGATATCTCAGAGAGAGAGAGAGAGAGAGAGAGAGAGAGAGAGAGAGAGAGAGAATAAAACTGGATAAAAAGTCCACTGAGCCAACTAGCGGGGAGAAAACATGAAGGCAGGGTGAAACACATAAATTAAAATGAGCCTGAAAATAGTAAGGAAAGAATGAAAAATAGATAAGTTTATGCATATCTAAGAGGAAAACAATGAGTTTTCAAGAGTCTGTAAGAGATACATGTGAAGTTAAGGCATCCACATCCACAATCTTGTTAGAAGGTGCTTGACTTATTAAGTCTTGGGTGATTTGTGGAGGGACAGGTTCCCTACAATTCTTTTAACTTCTAAAAATCCTTTCTAACCAACTTTTTCCTTTTGAATAATTAAGAGTAATTGACTCCTAGATTTCCATAGGTATGACACCTTCCACATTTAAAAGTTACACCTTGATAGTCGAAGATATATTTGTAGACCTAGTTGCTCCTTATGGAGCTAATGGCATTTGTAAGTACTTTTGAGAGGTTTAGTCCCACTAAAGTATGAGACATGCCAATATACACCATTTCTAGATAAGAAAGGTTAGCTTCATAAAAAACCTATACTATTTCCAACTTCTCAGGAAACATCCTTCAACTAGAAGATTAGAGGAAGAATGGGGAGGTGAACCAAAATAGGGATGGCCGATAGCTTTTTTAACCAAGAATCAAAATCAACTCTATGTTTTTTCATAAACAAGGCTTATGAACCCTAGCTCCAACATGTCTAAATAAGCTTCTAGGAATGTACTTCAAAGGTTATGATCCACACCATCTAGCATCTCACAAGGATCATTTAACTAGGGGGATGAACTATGTAGCCTATAATTTTTTGTTATTCTATTTTTTTAGTGCTTCCATTGTCATCCATGTATTGGAAAAGTGACCCATAGCAACACCATTATCTATAGTTTGAATGACATTAAGGTTAATCCCTTCCTTAAAACTAGGTTAGGCTCATCAAATTCATGTCTTACACATTTTTAGGACTTGTGAGTAGAACCATTAATGACTGGGAGTCATTGAGGCCATAGTAGGAGGGGTAGAATGGATGAGACTACTGTTGTTGAGTATAAATAGCAAGAGGAACCTGCCAATAAATCTATCTAGCCAATGATTGATAGAGGGAGAGAAGGAGTATGGACCCAGGAAGCTCTATAGGGATCTGTTAAGGCAGGTGGTTGAGAATGATCCTTATAGAGGCGAGAATTAAAACCTTTTACCACTCAATCGATACAAAAATTGGCTAACATGAAGGTTGCAAATAAGTCATTACAAAGAAATATTGATGAGGAAGTATTGTATTCCTTCACAAATAATTCGATCATGGGAACTGATAAGGAAATGATATGCTTTGACAACTTATATGGAAATCCCCTAAAGACCTGGATTTCTAATGGTACAAAACTTCATGGATATGCAATGGTTTGGGAGAGGGTGAGGAATGTGATGCCTAGTTTAGACCCTATCAAGTGGGTCCTCAAAGTATTCCACCAATTATTCCTCCATGTGTTGAATTGATGAGTCAACTAATAATATTAGTAAAGAGGGAGTAGGGTAATATCATTATTAAAGTCACAATTCCACAAGGGACCCCTATGCCCAAGGGCATGAGGAAACCATAGCTCCACTCCGCATCTCCAAATTCTAACCTCATTTTTATGAGCATTATAAATATGCATAATACATATTAATATATCATTAAAAATATATCTTGTGTATGTGTGTGTGCGCTGTGTGCATGCATGTTGTGTGCGTGCATGTGTGTCACTCCTTTGATACAAGAGAACTTATCAAGCTACAACCACTATATTGATTTTTGTAACTTGGTAGGTACTCCAAGCCTTGAGGATTGAAGGTTTAGATGAAGGGGCTCCACAAGTGGCCTTGTGGGCTTAAAACCCAAGCTTAGGGTTTTTCACCCATCATGATTTGGGCAAAAGCCATGGCCACATTTCGACATGTGATGGATGATGATGATAGCTCTCATCAAGACAAATTCGATGCAACAAGGATTGTCTGATTTTGAGTTGTAGAAATAGAGTTATGAATTTTTGAATTAGTATATGTGGTTGTGGATTAATTTGGGAGAAAAGAGCAGATAGACTTGTGTCCAAATTAGACTTGTTGATACCACAGGTAGCCCTCGTGTTTGCATATAAATATGAGGTGAGTGAGGATCATTTTAACACATCCAAAGGTGCAACAAAAGCAACGAAGAATTATTGGATTAGCTCGTTCAAGGAGAGAGAGACCTCTGTTTTGGGCCGTAGGAAGACAGGCATCTTAGCGAGGAGAAGAGGTTGTGTAGGAACCTTCTTGTGACTATTGAGGGGTCGTTTTACACTTGTAGGAAGGTCCAGTATGAGGAGTGGCGTAGGTCTGTGTTGATGATGTTTGTGGGTGGAGAATCCTTGGAAGAGGTAGTCGCAGCCTTGAGAAGGTTGTTGTGGGTAGGCCAGATCCCTTACTAGCCCGTAACAGAGGTGCATAGGGTAGGTTGAGGGCTGGTTTATACCCAAAACAACAAAAAGGAGGTGAGGTGTCCTCTAAGGGAAGGTCGCAACAAATGAAGGTAAGTTGCAGTTATTTAAGGGTTGTTTGGGTGGTGTTCTAAGGGTTGTTGCAATGTGCAAGTGCCCTAACCAAGAACACTAAATGACAACAATGACATAACAAACTTGGGTTGAATTTTTCCTTGTGTTGCATCTGTGTTTTGGATAAGTTTAGATGGGATTTATTTTGAAGCTTGTGGGAGCCATGTGTCAAGGTTTTCTTAGGTGTTAAGAAACCCCAACTAGGAGCAAATCTCGCAGTGGAGTGGTAGGTGTCCTAGGAGAGGATTGTTAGTGAAGTCCATTAGAAACCATGTGGAGGGGCTTCCTAGGTGTTGGATGCCCTAACTAGAAGTAGATGCTACAACGAGGATTGGTCACCCGTGGTCTATTGGAGGGTAGTGTGAGAGTGGACCAAGTGTGGACGTGATTAGGAATTTATGGTCTATTGGTGGATAGCGTGATAGTGCCCAAGTTGGAGCCTAATGTGCACCATCTTCATGGAAGTAGATGGTTTCTAGAGTGGTAGTTGTTGAGCTCAAGGGTCTGATCAACCAAGAGCAGTTTGTGGAGTTCTAGACATGTGTGTGGAGAAGGACTTCTACAACATATGATGGGCAGTCCTCCTATTTTGTGTTCATTATGGGAGATGGACATCTTGCAGCGATAGGTGGCAGCCCTCCATGGCCTATGTTGGTCTTCATCAAAGCAGCGCAGGAAAACCATAGTGTGTTGAAGTCCCTGAGTAGCTGAAAAGCAGTAGTGGGCAGATTGAGAGTTGTTCATGAACGAAATTGTGAACAACTTGACATGAGCCTCGATGTGTTGTGCAGTTGATGGACCAAGGCATAACTAGAGAGCAGATTAACAGATGAGGTTCAGTGGATGGATTTGGAGCATTGATAGAGGCAGGAGTTGCAGATCGGGAGTCGAAGTACTAGCCAGGTTTAGGGTACGAATGAGAGGAGTTGAGAGAGTCGACTACATCAACTAGATGGTCAAAGTATCTTATTGAGGGTAGATTGGTTGTCGATGGACTGACACCAAGCCTCATTTTTGTATCTGTACTAGTGGATGTATTAGGGCCATTATCCCTAGTACATGAGCCATATACTGTTGTATTATACATTGATTAATATAACGAAGTTGGTTTGAAAATTGTAAAAAGTTGTCCATATTGTTTGCATATGTGATTTGTTTTTGTTTATATTCCGTTGTGCAAAGTAGTTTTGTTGAGATTCTTGTTTTGGTAACATCAGGGATTTTAAGATTCTATCCTAGACCCAAGATCGTGGAAAAACACCCACACTAACCACTCCATATTATGTAAGAGAAAATGACTTTATATGTGTATAAAAAAAACTTTACAATATAAGTTTTTATTTTTTAATTATATATGTGTTATAGTTTAATATAGACTACACCATACTAATTTTATATCTATCTTCATTTTAGATTTCAAAATTTAAATCTAAAATTTAAAAGAATCCAATACTTTAAAGTGCAAATTATTTTTAAATGCAAAAAATAAAATAAATTTACCTTAAAATTTAATTCTTCAATATTGAATAAATTTCAAATTAAATCTACTGCACTGAGTAAAAATAAAATAAATAATTTATCCTAATTTTATATATTCATAATATAAATATCTTAATATTACATATACATAAGAATTTATATTTATTTAATTACATTTACTATTATTTAAATAATTTAAACAATACAGAATATTAATAAATAAAAGTTACATATAAATGGATTAATTAGTGACACGTTAGTAGAGAGAATATTGTATTTTATAGGTAACGAAAAATGATGCATGCAACCTTAGTGGCTACATTATACCAACAACCAACATGATAATTCCATAACGTAATTTCAAGAGTATGGTATAGATTTGTAATTTTCTCCAACTAAGTAGACTTCTAGATGTTATCGATTTATTAAGTCAACTTTGTTATATTCTTTTAAAAAATGGGATTTTTTTTCTTTCCTATGTGGCGTGGTTTCATTTTTCTTCCTGGGATTTCACAGTGAACATTTCAGGATTATTTATTGGGTTGACTAGATCTTTGCAAGATTTTCTCAAGGAGTCCTTGTTCTCCTTCCTTAAAGTTTAAAAGGTCTAACCAACTCATTTTACTTTTGAGGAAAGATATGAGATATAATTTGATGGTGTGTCATCTCCCTATCATTATTCCATATAATAATATAATAATATATAGAAACCGGGGAAGGGGAAAATGATTGATTGTGAAAGTCAAAATTTTAGGGGAAGAAAATTTATTGTGAATGTGAAAATTACACATGAAATTTTCATACATTTTTCCAATAATATTAGCATAAACCATGCTATTATGTTAAGGTGAACATGATGATTTTAACATGAAAGGTTGAAGTTTGTACACGTTTATTAGTTGGAGTTTGTACAAGTTTATTATTTAGGAAGAATGGAAAATATTATATTGATTTATTTTAATTATGGATCTAATATGAGTAGAGAGAGATTTAATTTTTTACTTGTAAATATTTCATGAATAATATTATTTTAATTTTTTTTTATTTTTTATTATTTTAGATTTAAAAAAAAATTGCCCAAACAAATTACACATCATACTAAATTGTAAAATAAATATCTCGAATCAATAAACCAAATTTACTATATCTTATATCTTATGACCCAATTTTATAATTTCAAAATTGCATTAGATTAGCCACTCTAATCCACTATATCATGCCTCATTTTCTTTTACAAAGAACATCATTTTCCTTCACATGACCTAAACTAAATAATGAAGAAATGACCAATTACATGTGCTTTCATCATTCATAAACAAATCCTACGTTTCATTGTTTTTTTCAAACCTAAATGATGAAGGATAAACATGGTGTTGGAAGTCAATGGTGTATTTAGTCATAGGCATTTCTTAAAGCTCCTTGGTAAAATCTACAAAGAGTAGTAAAAATCTTTTCTAACTACTTGTTTTTTTACATGATTTTCGCTGTCCTGTAAAAATCTTTTCAACAACTTTTTCTAATGCGATTTTCCCTATTTCATTGATTTGTCAACAATTACATAAATGTATGTATGTAGTTTCGATATCAATTAGCTAGTGCAACCCTTTCTTCCAACCATGAAACAGGAAATGCGAAATACTCCGAGACCTTTGTAAGGCTTTGAGATTAATTAGCTTCATGAAGAAAAACTTGATTTCATTTATATATTATTGTACCTCGTAATAGAAATAACCATCATAGATTAGTTTAATAGTGTCCATTTTACCATCATAGATTATACATTACACCTCGCAACTACTTTGATAAAGAAACCTAGTATTGAAAATGGTAAAAGAGAGTAAGAAACCTAGTATTGAAAATGGTAAAAGAGAGCATTGATTAGTTTAAAAAGAATTTGCTTACAAACGTTTTATGAGAAATAATCATATAATACCTTAGTTTTGACCCTTGGCCTAGGTTAACTAAAAATTATGTAAAATAGTAAATATGTGAATATAAATATTAGTGTGGAGATCAATACCAAATTTCAATTAGTGAATAATTACGCGTGTGTGATGTAACTATATATCTAGGAAATCCATGTGTTAGATTTGCCATGGCATAATCAAGCCATGCAAATATTAATTATGGAATATAGTATATTGGGGCCAAGATATAATGCAGAGAATAAGAGGGCTTAGTCCATAATTGCAAAAGAGGAAGGGGAGCTTATGGGAAAGTAGATCCCTTTTTTCCAAGTGTCAACCTTAGAACTCACCTATTTTCCACCATGTGCCTTGAATGAATCCATCCACCTTCCTTGAGTTATTAAAAAAATCATTGAGTGCATGTGAGAGGTTGTTGGAAAAGTAATCGAATGTAGTTATGGAATAATGGGGTCAAGCACACTCATTATGTGAATTGTAAGAGTTTGACATTCCTAAATGTGAATCGATACTTTCCTTCCAATGACTAGTTCATTCCAAGACTCCCACATTCATACATTTAAACACTCAATCCATATTCATGGGCTACCCATGAGAAATCTAGTAATTGATTGCGATTACAATTCATGCAAAAGTTTCACACTCAGTTTTGAGCTTTTCCCAACTCACTATGAACTTTCTTCTTATTAAATACTCACAAATCATAGACCAAATTAAGATAAATATGAGATCCATTTTGTTCATAATGATATACATATTTATGCAATGTCTGATGACCCTTGGTTTTCATATTCCAAGTGGTCTCTTGGACTTCTCCAACTATTCACATTCTTTCACACCAACCCTTAATGGATTAGGTGTCCAACATTCTCCCCCTTAATCCAAAGGTGTGTATATGAGTCCAAGAAGAGAGATGAAATACAAAAAATGCATGACAACAATTGGTTGACTGTGTTCTCTGAAATGATGGTATAAGGTGGGAAAACTTGAGGTCTCAACCGGTGGTGGTTTAAGGCTGACCACCAACACCAAAATGCTTACTGCGGTTCCTGGAACAATTCCAAATTTAGCTAAAAACTAAAATACTCTTCTAGAGGAAGTGCTCCCTAATGTTCTGAAAAGGAAGACCATTGAGGTCTCAACCTAGAACACTTGATATAGTTCCCAGAACAATTCTAATTCTAGCTAGAAGTTGAAGTCTTTTTCTAATGGAAGTGCTCCCTAATTCTTGGAAAAAGGGATACCATTGAGGTATCAACCAATGGTGGTTTAAGGAAGGCTACCAAACAAAATCATGTTCATGGGGCATGACTTTGTCTTTGGATACAACTCTAAATATGGGCACGGATGACTCTAGCTCTAGGCTCAGGTAACAGGCTTAAGTTGTGGCTCGAGCTCGCTTGATGTATCTTTGAAGCTTCTAGATGACCATCAATCCCCCTCTATTAGATAAAAGGTGAGAAGATGGAGAAATGTCAACTGCAAGATGTGTCAATACTCAAGAACAAATTTTGTGGTATGAGTGAAATATCTTCTTAGTTTTTGAAGCCCATTGCCAAGAAGCAATCCATCCAAGGTAAATATTTGTTCTTGCAAGAGGATTTTTTTTTAAGAATTTGTTTGAATGATGATTATTTTTATGACAACACTCACACAGATCAAGATAAAAACAATGATATTACACATTGTCCAAATCGATTACAATGCTGGTATTTGATAATTTCTGGCTATTGTGGAAGAAGATCAGGACAGATTGAGTTGCCTTAAAGAGACCTGAAACTTTGAAATTGAATGGGATTAGAATAGTATGGAATATGAAAGGAAGCATCCTTTTCATATCCAATATTAATTATGTGCTTATTGCTAAAAATATATGTTATGAAACCAGCTCACAAAAAGATAGAAAAGATAGATCAACAACTTAGAAATCAGCCTCTTCGAGGGTGAAACCTCCTTTACATTACACAAATGAAAAATTCTTGGATGATACAAATGAAAATTTCTTGGATGATACAGATGAAAAAACCTCCTTTCTTTATATAGGAGTCTAAGGAGTCAGAATATAATCAAAGCCGACATAACAATAATAATATAAGGCCACAAAAATAACAATAGTGGGCTTCTATTGGGCAAATAATGACAATATGGGGACAATATGGGCACAACAATAACAATAAGGGCTACAATGACAATAGTAATGGGGGAATCACTAGTATTATAGGGACCTATCATGCCCCTCTCCTTCAAAAAAGTGTTGTCCTCAACACTTGAGTAGCTATGGATAGTTCTATATTAAATTCTCATCCTCCCATGTGGAATCTTCAGTGGGTAAGTTCTTCCACTTGATGAGATACTCTAAAATAGATCAATTTTGTAGTTGTCGAGTTCTTGTTTCTGTGACTACTTCAAGTTCCAATATGATTTTTCCTTCCTCAACGAGTTCTGGCAATATTTTTTGAACTAGGAGCTTGTCACCTATAACCTTCTTTAAGCATAAAACATGGAAAATTGGGTGCACTCGGGAAGCTGCAAGAAGCTCCAATTTGTATGCCATAATACCTATCTTTTGCAACACCTTGTATGAACCATAATACTTTGGTGATAATTTATTCTCCTTCTTAGCTTGCTTGATATACATATTTATTCTCCATTTATTCATAATGATATACATATTTATGCAATGTCTGATGACCCTTGGTTTCCATATTCTAAGTGGTCTCTTGGACTTCTCCAACTGTTCACATTCTTTCACACCAACCCTTAATGGATTAGGTGTCCAACATTCCCCCCCTTAATCCAAAGGGGTGTATATGAGTCCAAGAAGAGAGATGAAATACAAAAGATGCATGACAACAATTGGTTGACTGTGTTCTCTGAAATGATAATATAAGGTGGGAAAACTTGAGGTCTCAACTGGTGGTGGTTTAAGGTTGACCACCAACACCAGAATGCCTACTGCAGTTCCTGGAACAATTCCAAATTTAGCTAATAGCTAAAAAATTCTTCTAGAGGAAGTGCTCCCTAATGTTCTCAAAAGGAAGACCATTGAGGTCTCAACCTGGAACACTTGATATAGTTCCTGGAACAATTCTAATTCTAGCTAGAAGTTGAAGTCTTTTTCTAATGCAAGTGCTCCCTAATTCTTGGGAAAAGGGAGACCATTGAGGTCTCAACCGATGGTGGTTTAAGGAAGGCTACCAACCAAAATCATGTTCATGGGGCATGATTCTATCTTTGGATACAACTCTAAATATGGGTATGGATGACTCTAGCTCGAGGCTCAGGTAACAGGGTTAAGTTGTGGCTTGAGCTCACTTGAGGTATCTTTGAAGCTTGTAGATGACCATCAATCCCCCTCTATTAGATACAAGGTGAGAAGATGGAGAAATGTCAACTGCAAGATGTGTCAATACTCAAGAACAAATTTTGTGGTATGAGTGAAATATCTTCTTAGTTGTTGAAGCCCATTGTCAAGAAGCAATTCATCCAAGGTAAATATTTGTTCTTGCAAGAGGATTTTTTTTTTTCAGAATTTGTTTGAATGATGAGTATTTTTATGACAACACTCATACAAATGAAGATAAAAACAATGATATTACGCATTGTCCAAATTGATTACAATGCTGGTATTTGATAATTTGTGGCTATTGTGGAAGAAGATTAGGATGAATTGAGTTGCCTTAAAGAGACCTGAAACTTTGAAATTGAATAGGATTAGAATAGTATGGAATATGAAAGGAAACATACTTTTCATATCCAATATTAGTTATGTTCTTGTTGCTAAAAATATCTGTTATGAAACCAACTCACAAAAAGATAGAAAAGATAGATTTGACTTAGAAATCAACCTCTTCGAGTGGTCAACCTCCTTTACATTACCCAAATGAAAAATTCTTGGATGATACAAATGAAAAAACCTCCTTTCTATATATAGGAGTCTAAGGAGTCACAATATAATCAAAGCCAACATAACAATAATAATATAAAGGCACAATAATAACAATAGTGGGCTTCTATGGGGCATAATAATAGCAATATGGGGACAATATGGGCACAACAATAACAATAAGGGCTACAATGATAATAGTAATGGGGGAATCACTAGTGTTATAGGGACTTATCATGCCCCTCTCCTTCAAAAATGTGTTGTCCTCAACACTTGAGTAGTTATGGATGCTTCTATATAAAATTTTCATCCTCCCATGTGGAATCTTCAGCAAGTAAGTTCTTCCACTTGATGGGATACTCTAAAATAGATCGATTTCGTAGTTGTCAAGTTCTTGTTTCTGTGACTGCTTCAGGTTCCAATATGATTTTTGCTTCCTCAACAAGTTCCTACAATATTGTTTGAACTGGGAGCTTGTCACTTGTAACCTTATTTAAGCATGAAACATGAAAAAATGGGTGCACTCGGGAAGCTGCAGGAAGCTCCAATTTGTATGCCATAATACCTATCTTTTGCAACACCTTGTACAGACCATAATACTTTGGTGATAATTGATTCTCCTTATTAGCTTGCTTGAGGGACATTTGTTTATATGGTTGTAGTCGTATGAATACCCAATCACCTAAATCAAAACTTCTTTCATTGCGATGTTGATTTTCCTGTTGTTTCATTCTATTATGCGCCAAAGTGAGGTTATCCTTTAAGAGTTGGAGAACTTATTTTTGATGCTCGATGTGATCTTCCACTGCTTGAACCTTTGAATTTTCTCTTAAATATGATGTGATGGACGGTGGATGATATCCATAAAGTGCCATAAATGGGGTCATTTTTTCTGCAGTATGGAAGGAAGTGTTATACCACCATTCAGTGAGAGGCAACCATTTGACCCATTGTTTTTGTTTATCAGATATAAAGAAAAGTAGATATCCTTCCAAACATTTTTTTACTATCTTAGTTTTCCCATCAGATTGAGGATGATAAGATGAACTATGAGCTAACTCAGTACGAAGACAAGAAAATAATTTTGTCCAAAAATTTCTAGTGAAAATGGGATCTCTGTTACTTACAATAATCTTTGGGCTTCCATGTATCTTTTGAATTGTTTCCATAAATGCAGTAGGAGTTGTACTTTCTTTAAATGGATGAAATAATACACAAAAGTGTGCATACTTGGTAAGTTTGTCAATTACCACCACGATAACACTATTTCCTTCGGACTTGGGTAAACCTACGATAAAATCCATTGAAACCTCCCCCCAACGTTGGCTTGGAATAGATAAAGGATGTAATAGAACTGGGATCTTAAGTATTTCCACTTTATTTTGTTGGAAAACCAAACATTCCACTACAAACTTTTGAATATCCGATTTAAGGCCATCCCAAAAAAAATTCCTTCTTAACCTTGTGGTAAGTTTTTAGAAATCCTAAGTCCCCTCCTAAGGGAGAGGTGTGCAATTCCATAAGAATATTTTGTTTGAGTTTGGAATTCTTACATAGGTATAAGCAATCTTTGTACCATAACAAATCATTTTTCCAGCTAAATGTATTAGATGTACTGGGAACTTGTTGTAACTTTTGAATGAGTACCCACACTTCTTTTTCATTCTTCCATTCATCCCTTACTTCGTTTATCCGATCTGGTGGATAATAGAAATGGCGCAAAGAAATGCTTCCACATCCTCATCCTTTCTTAAGAGTGCATCTACCACATAATTTTTCTTCCCTTTTTGTAGATGATTTCAAAGTCATAACCCAACATCTTTGTGACCAATTTTTGCTGCTCTTCTAAAGATAATCTTTGTTCTAAAAAGTATTTAAGACTATCATGATCCGGTTTTTACCTTGAAGTGTCTTTCCATTAGGTAGGGTCACCATTTCTTAAGTGCATGTAGTATTGCCAACATTTCCTTCTCATAAATAGCTTTGCGTAAATACTTTCCTTTGATTAGATGACTTTCAAAAGCAATGGGTTTTTTTTCTTGCATTAAAACAACACCAATTCCATTTCCTGAGGCATCACATTCCACAATAAAGGTTTTTCTGAAGTCCGGCATAGATAAGACCAATTCTTGGCACATTGCCTCTTTAAGATGTTCAAAGGCCTTCGTTACTTCTAGAGTCCATGAAAATGCATCTTTCTTCAATAATATTGTTAGAAGTGTTGCTATTCTCCCATAATTCTTAACAAACTTGCGATAATACCCTGTCAACCCAAGAAATCGTCGCAGATAATTTATCGATGTCGGGATTTTCCATTCCTTAATGGTTTTATTTTTTCTAGGGTCTACCTTAACACCTTCATGAGATACAATATGACCAAGATATTCCACCTCTTGTACTCCAAAGAAACATTTGGAGCTTTTTGCATATAATTGTTTCTCCTCCAATAGTTGAGCACCCTGTCAACATGTTGAACATGATCCTTTCTAATACTTGTTGTAGAGTAGATATCTCAAAAAATACGAACACAAATTTTCTAAGGAAGGGTTTGAAAATGGAATTCATCAAACCTTGAAATGTAGAAGGTGCATTGGTAATGCCAAAAGGCATTACCAAAAATTCATAATGACCCTATGAGTTATAAACGTTGTTTTCGAAATTTCTTTGGTCTTCATTCTGATTTGATGATATCCTAAATGAAGATCCAACTTGGTCAAGTAAATGGATCCATGCAATTCGTCCAATAACTCATCAATGATAGGAATGGAAATTTATCTTTAATAATGAGCTTGTTGAGCTCCCTATAATCCAGACACATGCAACATGATCCATCCTTCTTGTGAACCAATACTACTGGAGTAGATAAAGAACTTTAACTAGGTTGAATTATACTAGCCTCTAGCATTTCTGCAACCATATGTTCAATTTCACTCTTTTGAGCAGAGGGATATATGTAAGGCCTGATGTTTGGAGGAACACTTCCTGGAATCAAATGATTAGCATGATCATGATCATGAATAGGTGGGAGGCCTTTGGGAGTCTCAAATACCTTGGAATGATTGTCCAAGACTTTTTGGAGATTTTGAGAAATAGATGACTTCGATGTGGGAACCTCCAATGAACATAATTATCCAATTACACCTCATTGTTCTCTCTTTATAATATTTGTCATTTCGTTAGAGCTGCTTATCTTTCTCGGTTTCCCTGTGATACCCCTTAATTCAACTTCCTTTCCTTCTGAAGAAAAATTCATGAAAAGTTCTTGAAAATTAAAACCTATTGTACCCAAGGATTGTAGGAATTGGACTCCTAGCACAGCATCAACACCACCCATTGGAATGGAAAGCGTTGGGATATTCAATACATATTTTCCCATGGATAGCTTGATATTATGGCACTTTCCAGAGAAATTTATGCTTCCTCCACTTGCAACCATCACTTGACACTCTGGTGCTGGATATAAGAAGAAATTCAATTCCTTGGCTATAAAATTATGGGTACTTCCTGAATCAATCAACACTATTACCTTTTTATTCTTGATATATCCTTCTATCTTGATAGTTTGAGGAGTGGTAATTTTGGCCAATGCATTACAAGATATGGTCGGATTCATTTCTTCTTTCTCTATGGTTTTTTCCTGGTGTATATCCTCTTCTTTTGACATTTCTTGTTAATTTTCTTCCTCCTCTTCACAATCTATGTAAAATAATTTCTTCTCAACACACTTATGACCTTTAGTGTATTTGCTATCATAACTGTATCAAAGCCCTGTTGCTCCTTTTTTTACCAATTGTTGTGGTGTCAACCTCATAGGTTGTGGAAAGCTAGGGGCAACAACACTTCCATATTTATAATTGTGAGTGGTAGCCTTCCTTGTTGCCATAATTTTTCTTTCCATTTTTCTTGCCAACCTAAATGCCTTCTCCAATGAATCAGGTTCCCAAATGCGAAACTCATGTTGGATGTTGTCCTTTAAAGTACCTATGAACACATCAATCCTATGCTCTAGAATATCTTTTACCCTTATATTCAATTTTTGGAAGTCCTCAATGTGATGCATCATTGAACCCTTTTGTTTGAGATTTATCAATTGGCTAAAAAAAGTGTTTCTTTTTGTATCCTCATAATGTGCTATCATTTCATCCGTAAAAATTGCCCAACTGACAATTTGTTTACGAGAGCAAAGTCATTGATACCATACAAACTGATTTTGTTCCGAATATAAAGTTGCAATGTGTACCTTTTGTGTGTTTTGCACATTATGGAGATCGAAATATTGCTCCATATGTAGTATCCATGTTACGGAATCCTTGCTATCAAACTTCCTCATATCGATCTTTGGAACATAGTGGGTCTTCGATCCAACGTTAGAGTCTATGAAATCATGATTAACATTTATTTTGTTATCATGATGAGTTTTGTTTACTACCCTTTCACCATTATTAAGCATTTATTATAGAAAAAATTTCAAATCTCTCTTTAAATCTTCCATGTTTCCTTTAATTTTTTCTTCTAAACCATCCATCTTAGCTTCCACACCATCCATCTTAGCTTCCACGTTATTCATCTTAGCTTCTACGCCTTTCTTTAAACCATCTATCTTAGCTTCCATGTCGTTTTTTAAGCCATCCATATTAGCTTCCATGCCATCCATCTTAGCTTCCACGTCTTTCTTTAAACCATCCATCTTAGCTTTTGTTACTTTTTGTGAGAGTGAATTTTGTTGCACTTGGTCTCGTAATTTTGATATATCATGTTGCATTTCTTCCTCTACTTCATGAATCATGCTAGAGCTTTCAGGATGCCTACTAGGTGTTTCCATTTTCTTTCTTCTGGGCATCAATTAATGATAATTATGCTTCACTATGCTCTTTGAATTCCTTCAAACTAATTTTTCAAACCACACTTATTCAAAAACAAAAAAAAACAAAAAAAACTACACACCTTTTTTCACTTTGTAGGAGCTCGATATTGTATCTAATGTATCTCTGAAATTTCAAATCTCCAAGGTCTGAAATTATGAACTGTGATAGACCTTTGAGTCCTATTTCCAATGCCACAAGTCTGATCAAAATTGGATTCTCCAAGAAAGTGTTATGCCTAATCTCCCAAGATGACCTGATTATACACTTTCTCAGTAGAGTGAACTTGTATGAAGTTCCACGTGTCTTTCAACCTTCGGACCTAAAAACGATGCAACGAAAACTAATGTCTGTCCTATTTCTGTAACATCTTACGAAATTTCAGTATGATACTCAAAGAGAACGTTATGATGATTTTCCCGAGGTCACCTGTTTGGGATGTAATTCGGGAGCCTGCAAAAACCCTAACTTCCTTGGATCATATCTCCGCAAATGTAGCGAGACAAGATCAGAAATTCGGACTCAAAGATCATCACGATTTCTACTCAAATGCGTTTTTGTTTTAGATTCTAAAACATCGTAGAAAAAATTTATAGTGAAAATTCCATGATGACCTACTTTGGAGCAGCGAAACCCTAGAATCCAAAGCTCTAATTGCAAATTTTATGAAACCAACTCACAAAAAGATAGAAAAGATAGATCAACGACTTATAAATCAACCTCTTCAAGAGGGAAAACTCCTTTAAATTACACAAATGAACAATTCTTGGATGATACAAATGACAAAACCTCCTTTCTATATATAGGAGTCTAAGGGGTCACAATATAATCAAAGCTGACATAACAATAATAATATAAGGGCACAAAAATAACAATAGCGGACTTTCATTGGGCACAATAATAACAATATGGGGACAATAGGGGCACAACAATAACAATAAGGGCTACAATGACAATAGTAATGGGGGAATCACTAGTATTATAGGGAAAAACAATGATATTACACATTGGCCAAATCGATTACAGTGTTGGTATTTCATAATTTGTGGCTATTATGGAAGAAGATCAGGATGAATTGAGTTTCCTTAAAGAGACCTAACACTTTGAAATTGAATGAGATTAGAATAGTATGGAATATGAAAGGAAACATCTTTTTTATATCAAATATTATTTATCTGCTTGTTGCTAACATTCTCTTCCCAAGGTCTGATGACGGGCTTACGAAGTGAAAACTAAACTTCTACATCTTTATGTAATTGCTCCTGAAATGGGCACTTGATTTGAATCAACCTCAAGTTCACTGAATTGATCACTTTTTGGCAGCTGATTGGAGTTAACTTCAAGCTCAAAAAAGGAGTTGATTTGAACAAAAAATAGTTTAGAATGATGTCTTTTTTGTTGTAACTCATCTTGCTAGAATTGAGATTTGAGTGGCAGAAACTCAATCTTGAGAATGATGAGCATACAGAATATTAACCACCGTAGTTGTGTGAATCTTGTAGACAAATTTAACTATCAGCAAGAAAGGATTTGCTAATTTTCACTATATCATGACAAGTGGAGTGCATTAAAATATTCAATGAGTTTAATACTTCACATATTCGAGCCACTTTTTCAACAAAAACAAAATCTCAACAAATAAAGGAAGCCAGTTCAACTAGAAATACATTGGCAGTGGAATATGCCATGCAAACATTAGTGTCCCCTCTAATCGCATGCACATAGTTATATTTATGAGTTCATATATGTCTTCAACCTACATAACAGATGTAAGATAAAATTATACAAGAACACCCCCCCCCCCCCCCTTTTTTGGAACGAATTGAGTGTAGTGTTGACGTTAAGGCAACTACCCTTTAATTTGAAAATTGTGCTTCTATATATGAAGACAACCTTGACTTCAAATGATAAGTGTTCACAAGAATAAGTTTTTGAGGACTACAACCATGAGGAAGCTAAGGATACCTGTTGACCAAGCCACCACCTTACACCTTTGATCAACGTGAAGTGTCCGAAGGATGCTAGCCTAATATTTAGAAAATACAAAGAAATTTTATTTTCCAAGCAAAATAAAATTCATAGATCGAAATCAAATAAATATGAAATGAACATTTTTCCCTTCCTTCCTTCATCACTGCAAGGATTTTTTTTATCAAAAATCGGTCATGCATGCAAGATAATGCTACGCAAGGACACTAAGTCTCCACAAACCATATTTTCATACCAAACGTGCCATGCAACCCAGGAATATCATCGCTCGATCAAATTGTTGGCTTAGTTGGGCTTGACCTAGGTTCGGCTTATACTTCGCACCAACAAAACCCCCAGACACTGACCCTTTCGGCAATGACCTACAAGTAGGTCGAGGTCTCACCTTGGGTGGTTATGGGTGATTGCAGAACCAAGTTTCTACAAACCTGCAGGACTGCACGGAGTGGCTCTTAACTTTTATTTTTTGTACTTTAATTATCCTTCTATCATTCATAACATTAATGTGCAATGTATTCTAACTACAAACTTTGTCACATTCATCTTAATAGAAATAGATTATAGAAATATAAGAGTTGCGCTAACTTACCAATTACTTGCAATTACTTCACATAAACAGATAGAACACAATTAACAAATACAGATACAAAGACTTTGCCAAAACTTCTTCTTCTTTATTAAGATAGATCTTTCTGTACATACAACTTCTCAACCTACACACCTAGTTGCAGATTCTTCCAAGGCCTCCACGCAATCAGCTATAGAGCCTTTCCTTAAGACCTAAAACACAAGACAAACGACTCAATCACTTTCTCTCTCTACGATCTGATCTAATCATTGATTTTTGACAAAGCATTACATGTACTTAAATACATTACATTGCTACAAAAACCATGGTCCACATACCATGGACTCAACAAAACAATGAACTAAAACCTTAATACTTGTTACAAAATCAGGGGTTTCAGCCCACCTTGAAGCCCCTAGACATTGCACAGTCAATAGAACTTCGCACACTCTACGCACTCCACTCCTCAAAATGCAAAGTCTTTAACCAAAACTGCACCAAGTTGGGTTATGCCCAACATGCCCCCAACACTTACATGTGATTCGTCCTGAGTCACTCAGTTGTGGTGCCCTTGATCTTTGCTGCAATTCCATTGTAGATGGCATTTTACTACTGGACTATTTCTACTACCTGCTTTTCCTCTTGGTGGACTTCTTCCAACAATGCCTCTGTGGTTGTTCTGGTTGTCTTTTGCAACAATTATTTCTCCCTCTGTTGTAGCTTCCACAACCTTTCATCTACTACTTGTGAAAGCTAGAGGGCCTCCTCCTACCATGACTGAGTCCTCTCTATCAAAATAAATGTTTTCTTCAAAGATCTTCAATCTCTTTCTGGATATTCTTCCCTTCAGTGATGTTTGCAAGCCTTTGCAAGACTGGTAGGGTCTTTGCAGTTGCCAGGATCTCTTCCCGCTACTTCTGCTTCGCCTATAACTCATCTTCAATTCTCTAAATGTTTGGATCCTCCTGCAGTGAGGCCCAAATTTGCATGGTCTCATCTAGTAACTTTCCATAATCTGCCACTATGTCGAAGATGCCTTTCACTGTAGTTTTTAGATCCGTCTCTCTTTTCTCACATACTTCTGATGGTGTGGCTGACTTCAGCTTTATTTTCAACTCAGAAATATTCACTTCATATTCAAACTTTATTTTTCCAAGCTTATGCTTTGACTCCTTTATCGCGAGGTCGAGCTTCACGACCTTCTCTATTGGCGGTTCTTCTTCGTGGACCTTTGCATCTGAAACATCACTACAATTTTTTTCAATGGCTTTCTCTAGTTGATGTTGTTGTTGGCATGCTTTGTCCCTTTCTTTGATCAATTGATAAAGCTCCTTCTTCAGCGAACCTCTGTCCTTTTCCACCTAAATTCTTAACAACAAAGTGCAATGTTCTCTCTCCTTCAGTTCATCTATAATACCTTGATGGAATTCATGTAATACCTAAGTTCCAGTTGTTGGGTGTAGTTTTTGTACCTATTTCAAATACTTTCTTTCCCCGGTTTTGACCCTTTTCCCTCGAGACCAACAGAAATTTACATGTTAACCACCTTTTTCCTTATTTTGAATAGCATATTTTTCCACGATGTTATTTTTCCATTTCTGCTAATATAATGATGCAATATTCCTTTTTATGGCTAACTAGGGTAAGCATTGGAGAAGTCTTTTGGATCCTCTCCTATTTTTTAAGGTGTTTCTCGCAAGAATGGCATTATGGACTGAATAGCCACACTGATCAGTCTAAGAGTAGGACAAAACATATTGTTGTTACACTCTGTGTTCTATTACAGATCTTGTTGTTACACCACGATGTTGTTACAGACATTGATGTTACACTGCATTGTTGTTATAGATTATTGTTGTTACACCCCAGGTGTCGTTACAAGGTTGTTTTTATCCAGTGTTGATGTTACATCCCAAACCGTTACTTGACCGCAGGGTGTTGTTACATCGTAGCTGGCAAAGACATGTGTACTATTCCACGCAATAGCTATTGGAAGTTATGAATTGTTTATTTAGAAAAGTGGCAGATCCAAGCGGTTATGATTTTAAGCAATGTATTTAAATGGCATTAGTATTTAGGAACGGGTTATAACAATTTCTATTTTATGATCAGAATGAGAATCGTGAGATTCTCATGAATGATCTGTTCTTGATTTTGGGTATGTAATTTCTATAAGAGAAACTTAATCCCTAAGCCACGGGGGACGACATAGAGAGTACTGTTATTTTTAACTTTTAACTTTTAAATATTCTTAATATCAAGGACATTACAGTGATGTTGTTGTTGTTTCCAAGTTAACTCCTTAACTAATCTCGTGTTCATTCCTGTGCCCCTGCTGGGGAGGAAGGGCCCTCCTCTTTAGTAGGGACTGTACCCGTAGAGTAGTTCAATATTATTATTTCTCTCTTTTATTATTTGTATAATTTTATGTTGTCATTGTATAATCTATAGAATATATCTGCTTCAGTTCTATAATTATGTTATGTTGTTACACAGATTTGATTAGAAATATGGTAGTTGACCAGCTGGTGTCGTTATCCATACAATGTGTGGCACACCCTTTCTCTGGTAATTGTGAATTTTGATTCTATTTTTGTAGAGTGTTTTAATTTTTGCATGAATGATTAAGTTTCTGCAATTGATTCAACGATCTTCTTTACTGTTTTCTATTTCCACTCTTGGTTGTAGGCACAGATAGTGCAAACTCCATTGAAATAACAGACCTACCTTGGGTTGAAAATTAGATGGTTGTAGTCTTCGTTAATTAGGATTGATTAAAACAACACTACATTTTGGCGTCGTTACCGTGGATGGCAGTTGATGATAGAGTGAGCCAAGTTGTTTGTCTAATGATAGAGTGTTCCTAGTCTAGAGTCGATGGGCGGTAAGATGCGAGGTAAGAACCTGCGCATCCCTCTAACATATCTAGTTGGGCTCACCGTTGTGATCACTAGGGCACTTAGGATGTGGCATTTTGGTGTTTTCTTAAAGTGTG
Source organism: Pinus taeda (assembly GCA_000404065.3). NCBI lineage: Eukaryota > Viridiplantae > Streptophyta > Pinopsida > Pinales > Pinaceae > Pinus > Pinus taeda. Next base: position 239,262 of record APFE030893990.1, on the reverse strand, counting down.
TCTTAATCTCTTCAGTTGCTAGATGGTAAGACGAGAGGTAAGAACCTGTGCATCACTCTAACATACCTAGGCGGGCTCACCACTATCGAAGACTAAGACACCTAGGGTGTGAATCAATACACATAGGTTCCATGTGTGAAACTGTAGGAATTATAGAAATAACAAAAACACCCCCCACTCTAATTAGTCACAGGAAAATGGGTCGTAAAAGGGAAAAGAAGAGTGTAGATTTGGGAAGGAAAACATTTATCCATGAACTGATTGCAAGGGCAGAAAAATAACAGTTAGGTTCTGAGAAGGAAGTAAGGAAAATAGGGCCATAAAAATTTGTTACTCCCATAACAAGAATAGAAGCCTTTGAGTCCTCTGTCTAAGGACCATACCATTCATAAGCTAGTGAGAACACTCCCAAGACTAAGCATCTAATTCAGGAGTAGCAGGGGGAAGTTAGTGACCAGAACCTTAGGACTGAGGGACAAGGGGAAACTAAAGGGAAACATCATAAGCCTGAAACAAGAGAGAATTTATTGGTTTATCAATATCCATATTCAGGCAGTGCAATGAAACATCTAGACCTGAAGAAGCCTAAGCTAACAATTTCACCTACAAGACCATCACAAGAATGGCCTGAAGACCACCTATTACAACAAGGATCGGAAGGGTTAACAATGGGGGGAAACAATAAAAATAACACTAAAACAGATGCTACTGTCACCACCTTTGAGTTCCCAACTGAGGATATCAGAGGTGAGGCTCCCATGAAAAAAATTCCTTTGTCATCTCTACCATCTTTTTCAAGGAATTACTGTAGAAGATCTTGACACCTTCTTATTTGAATTTGACATCTTGTGTGGGAGCTATGACTATGTTTCAAATGCTCATAAATTAAAATTATTTCCTACTACTCTAAAAGGAGCATCCCTGAGATGGTTCTTGGGGTTAGGCTCTACTTCTATTCGAACACAGAGCGACATGAAGGAGACATTTTTATCTAAGTATCAAGACTCTTGCAGAACTAGGGACTTAAGAGAGGAAGTATTTAGGATGACACAAAAGGAGGGCAAGAGCTTTGAGGACTATGTGGAGTGGCTTCATTATAATTTACGAAAGTCTAAACACGATGATTTAGATCACGAGACCTTGAAGACCATATTCATAAGAGGAAAGAGGGATGACTGCCTTGATACCTTAAATCTATTAGGGAAGGGGGACATATCTTAGGGACCATTCACTGAAATCATAAATCTCTATCTAAGATGCTCTAGAGGATCGTCAAAGGGGAGAAGCACAATCTGAGATGCTTCTGCCCGAATACAAAACTCTGCAAGTGGAGGAGTAACCAGAGCAGAGATCGGGAATTTATTTAAATATTTTAAAACCGACATCATCAGTACTCTATCTACCCAGATAATGACAGCACAGATCAAGAAGACACAAGGAGAAGTTGATACAACTTTAGTTGTGTTTTGTCTGAAATGAAAAAAGAAACATCCCTTGAGGGAGTGTGAAATGAACAACATCAACTTTTGTAATATTTGTGAGCTGATAAATTCTACAAGTCAATGTATGGAGCTTCCCAGACTAAAAGCAGTGCCTAGAGAGTCAAGTGAATAATTTTAGTCCTCTTATTCCATCGTGCCCAAGAGACCATGGCAGCTGCGACCCCGAGGTATGTCCCAAGATTTTATTTCTTTTAATTCGTGGAATAACGCATATAACACTTAGCAATATCCATGGAAATACTCTGCTCCTTCTCCAACACAGTTTCCTTCACCCTAGAACCAGCGGTCCCCCTCTCCATATATTAAATATCCTCCATCTCAACCATATCCTTGGAATCAAAACTGGAGGGGGAATGCCCAAAGTCCAATTTCATCTGGATTACCAATGCAATAGCAACTACAATTGCCCTCTTTCCAAACTCTTGTTCCAACACCACCTATGCGACCCCAACTACCTATGCAACCTAACCCTAACCCAAATAATAAAGCAGCCCAGAGCATAGAGGCTCCGACTACCTTCCAAACTTACCTTATCACTCCCTTCAAACTTAGTGAAATTCAACTACGTTCGGGAAAGGTGATTAAACCAAACCACTCCCCTATCATCACTAAGGAGGAATGTGAGCCTTCCAAAGAAGGTACAGTAGAAGTTGAGGCAGTTGTTACACCTGTAACAACCGATATAGAATGGACTATTACATCTGTAACAACCAACCCGAGAAGAATTTTTACTCCTATAACATCCAACTCAAGTAAGGTTGATACGCCTATAGTAGTTGATTCAACTATTATGAATCAGGATGCTCCATATCCTCAAAGATTAACTAAGTCTGGAATGACATCACAACCTAAATCTGATTTTCTTAGGGAGTTGCAAAACCTTCACGTATGAATTCCTCTGCTGCAAGCTCTTAAAGAAGTTCCTATTTATGCCAAAACAGTACAAGACCTGTGCATTAAGAAGCCTAAGGACCCTTCTACCATGCACGTAATGGCGAAATTATCCAAATTAATGATTTCTCGGCGTCTTTTAACCAAGTATAATGATCGAAGGAACCTTATGGTTACTGTTTATATTGATGGACAACCCATAACTAATACATTCATTGATCTTGGGGCAGCCATTAATGTAATGACAAAGGACTTATTTACCACCCTATGGATACATGGACTTAGATATACGCCTACTGTACTTGAATTAGTAGATAGATCCCATGTTAAACTCGAGGGGGTATTAGAAGACATAGTAACCAAAATAGCTTCCTAGAGGTATTTGGTTGACTTTCTTATCTTACAATGTTATGAAACCAACTCAAAAAAATATAGAAAAGATAGATCAACACCTTAGAATTTAGCCTCTTTGAGGGGGCAACCTCCTTTACATTACACAAATGAACAATTCTTGGATGATACAATTGACTAAACCTCCCTTCTATATATATGATTCTAAGGGGTCATAATATAATCAAGCCGACATAACAGTAATAACATAAGGGCACAACAATAACAATAGTGGGTTTCAATGGGGCACACTAATAACAATATGGGGACAATAGGGGCACAATAATAATAATAATAAGGGCTACAATGACAATAGTAATGGGGGAATCACTAGTATTATAGAGAACTAACATGCCCCTCTCCTTCCAAAAAGCGTTGTCCTCAACGCTTGAGTAGTTCTGGATGCTTCTATATAAAATTCTCATCCTCCCATGTGGAATATTCAACAGATAAGTTCTTCCACTTGATGAGATACTCTGAAATTGATCGATTTCATCACTGTCGAGTTCTTGTTTCTGTGACTTCTTCCTGTTCCAATATGATTTTTCATTCCTCGTCAAGTTCTAGCAATATTTTTCGATCTGGGAGCATGTCACCTATAACCTTATTTAAACATGAAATACGGAAAACTAGGTGGACTTAGGAAGCTGCGGGAAGCTCCAATTTGTATGCCATAGTATCAATCTTTTTGCAACACCTTGTACGAACCATAATACTTTGGTGATAATTTATTATCCTTCCTAGCTTGCCCGAGGGACATTTGTTTATATGGTTGTAGCCATAGGAATACCTAGTCACCTACCTCAAAACTTCTTTCGCTGTGATGTTGATCTTGTTGGAAATAATACTGAGAGGGGGCGATGAATCAGTGTTATCAATTTAACAATATTTCATTTCCATAAACAGATTTATATACACTACTTCTGTTAATGAAACTTGCATGTATACGCAACTATGTTTACAACAACCAACGTATACCTTGCAAAATTATAATATAGTTAATTGATCTTTAATCTGTGTATCAAAACCATATAACCAGTAATTAGGTGCAGTAAACTGAACAGGCAATCACACAAATGAACACAAGATATAAGGTGGAAACCTAATGTGGGTGAAAACCATCTGCTGCAATCGTCTCTATCTTTCTTTAATAAGAAACTTCTTTTACAAATTTTGTATTGGTGCAGCCTTATACTGGTACTCAAGCTTCTACCTACAGAAGGCTACAACCTTCTCTCATTCTCTAGCTTTTCCTGGAAGGGAGTTACAATGCCCTTAGCTCTTGTACTAGCTGATGTGTTTACTAGTACGTAGGTTCTGACCTACAGAAGGCTACAACCTTCTCTTTTCTTCCAAGGACCACATTTCATAAATTTTTAGATTGGATCCATCAATAACATCAATCAAACATCAAATATATCTGCATCAACCAATCTCCTTTGTACCAACCAAAACTGAATCAAACAATCACTTTTCTGAATGTTGTAACCAGAATACAATAACAGTAACCAGAACTCAATATAGAACCCAGAACACTGCAACAACAACCAGAAGTAGCTAAAACATAATTTATGAGACGTACGCTACTTCAATTTGTCAAACCTGCATTCATATGTTGTTATATGAAGGCAGACCTGTATATACGCTATTTTGAAATGTCAAACAAACGTGTATACGCGCATTTGCTATACTGAACCTACGTACAGATCTATAAAAGATGATTTAACATTTACAACTATTCAAACATCAGTTATACCTAGATCATCAAATTTATAGATTACGACATGTGCCAATTATAAAAGATCAAAACCACACAAAGATACTTCTCTTCAAGCCTTAAGATCTTGACCCATCAATAGAAATTATCCTTCTTCAAGTGCTTAGGTTCCTCCTTGATTTAGATCTAGCTATGCACCATAACCTAATGACCAATATTCTAGATCTTACTCTTCATTAGATACTCAATACTTGAGTGTCCTTGCCTAATGATCTCCTCCTCCTTTTATAGTCTTAGGGCTTACTCAATACCATGGTCCAAAACCACTTAGAATCAATACTTTGGACCAAATACCTGGGGTCAACACTTCGGACAAGATACCTTGGACCAATACCATGGGTCAAAATACCAAGGACCAAATACCACGGACCAAAACCAAGTTTTCTAACATGTACGTGCTTTTCCTTGCGTGAAAGTGTGTGTATACGCATACACGCCTTTTGGTCTGCGAACCCATGTGTATACGCGGTTTGGTTAAGGGGAACCTCCATATACCTCTTTTTCCTTCATTCTGTGATCCTGAACTGTGATTTGTCATCTGAGTGAGTTGCCATCAAGGACAACACCTGTGTCATAATGCCAACAATATCCCCCTTTGGACTTGATGGCAAACCCAAGTCATTCACCCCCTTTGTCATCAAGGGAAAAGGGTTATGCTCCCCCTAAGTACATGCTAAATTCTTCTATATGCTGAATTGTGTTGTTCATGCTCCCCATGACTATAAGCAAGGTATGCAAAAAGATGTTCTACAAGAAGAACATGACTCTATACATCATAAATGACCTTCCTATCACCAAAGACTCATACATACATCCATCTCCCAACCAAGTGGGGATATACCAAGATTGACTCATCCACCCAACCAAGTGGGGATACACCAAAATTTTATACATGATAAAA